>CAEGAE010098670.1:0-109961 GCA_903067095.1 Girardinus metallicus
AATTTATAAATAAAAATATTTCAAATATATATATAAATATATAAATATATATATATATATATATATATATATATATATATATATATACTAGGGATTCTTTTAAGTGCTATAATCCTGTTTCAACTCTGTTCCCACTTATCTGCTTCCAGGCGACAAACTTCTCCACAGAATGAATAAGCAGAGGAGCCTTTTTTTTTTTTTCTTTCTGTTGTGTGTTTGCCGATGCTGTTTGTTGTCTCCACAGGAACTGTTACAAAGGGACCCTTGTCCCTTGTGTAGACTTTCACCAGAGGGAGCCCTTAAAAGCACATATTAAAAACACACTGTCTGTCTGCCTCCCATCTCCAAACATCCCAGGGCCGCCCTTCCACACTGTAAACAGCTGGCCTCACTGATATTTTATTAATGACTTCTTTAATTAGTTTAATTAAGTAGAATCACTTCTCTGTGCATATTTTCACCCTACTTCATAAAAAAAAAAAAAAGAATCGGAAATCTTCTCTGAGGTATTTCATTTTAACAGAAATAACTAATTAAATGAATCCCTATTCTTCAAAAAAGCTATGGCCAAAGTAGAAGTACAGCTAAAAAAACTGAAGAATTAAACTGATACACATAACAAAACCAGATTGTAAGAATGTTTGAATAGCTGAATGAATGAGTTATAATCAGAGAACAGGTTTCCTCTGCTTGCTTTTTGTTGCCAATCAGTCTTTGTTTGTTGATGAAAACAGGGTGGTGTTGTGAGCCAAGTAGGAGCTTTCACACAATGTATCATGTTTAATTTCATTGGGTCAGCGTTAGACAAAAACCTAAAAAGAAAGCTTTCGCCTCGTCTCCAGATTGATGGCTTGTCCTGTCTTGATTTGTCCATGGACCTTTACAAATTAAATTTAATAGATAACGCTTACTCCTTTAGTCAGTTCCTGAATATTGTGTTCATTAATCCATTATTAAAGGAGTCTCTGGCAACAGTTCATTGAACACCCAACGGCCTCTGGGCATAGGAGTGCCATGTTACACTGTGACCCACATGCCAAGATGGCAGCTCCACCTGGGACGTTTCACAGTGTTTGCACTGTAACCTAGTAAGAGCAGATCAGTGCTTTAACACAGGGCTTTATTTAGACAGCACAATGGTTAGTCAGCAGCAACATTATCTGGCCTAATACATCTTATCATGCAAGCGCTCTGTCAACAGTGTTACTGGAAGAGGACAACACTAATGCTCAGGCACATTAACATCCCTCAACAGCTTCCAAGATGGCCGCCAGGATAGACGTGGGGGGGAAGTGCAGCTTGTCAGACACTGATGTTCCACCATGATGACAACAGCAGTAAATGAGGTTTCAGAGACCTCATCTAAGACAAAATCAATATGCTGCCTCCTCTGCTCTGCAGAGAAGGTTTCTGCATTATCTGCTTTGAGTAACACATGGGGAGTACAGAGGATGAACGGGCCAAGATGCAGCTATTTTGGGGGAACTGTGGGATGTCTGCCTCCAAAACCCATGATATCAACATGCACAAAGAAATGATAGATATATGTGTATCCAGCCCACCTGGTCTGTGGTATCACTCCTCAGTCCAGACTGCTTTAAAAGTCAATTACCAGGCTAAATGACTTGAGGAATAACTTGCAAGAATGATGTTTCACACAGTTTATCGATGACAATAGCATTACGGCTGATTAGCAGAACCAAATGTGCTCTTTTTGTAATGCAACACACAGAATGGTAACTGGATCGCCGTGTTGGCTCCAGCAGTCCCAGGACGAGCTTTGCTGGCAGCTAGACTGGAAACATCCCAGAAAGCCTCTGCCTTGAGAAGAGCTAATGTTTCAGCTGGGGCAGAAGAACTCAGAATAATACTGTTGGATCACTAAATAGTTGACTTAAGAGGTCAGCAGTTTTTATGCGGCTCACAGACTTGACTGGAAATACAGATTTTCTATTTATAATTATAAAAAGTTATTTTGGTGGACTAGCAATCTGTACAGAGTATTCTCACATTGAAATTAGATTTGCAAGGTTTTCTAACACACTGACAAAAAAAAAAAATTGAAGGGGCTTGTATTTGCTAAGGTTAAGGAGGAGCTAATATGCTCTCATAAGATGGATAAGATCATAAAACTCAGAAGTAGTCCAATGTCAGGTGCACATTTTCAACTGGAAGATTTCTCTTATAATTCACCCTATCCTAGATTATTAGTGACACTTATGGAAATAAGTGTCACTAGTATTACTAGAAGTTCAGTTTTGATCTTTGCTGACCATTTATGGTCACATTTATGCTTTGTGGCAATATGCAAACAAGACCTTTTCCAACTTACTGTCCATAATGGCTTTCTTTTTGCCAGTCTTCCATTAAGTGCAGATATGTGAAATGCAGAGTTGGGCTGTCAACAGATTCTCCAACCTGACCTGTGGGTGCTGCTCTATACCTCATCTACACCCTGTATGCCATGGCTTCTTCTCCGTTTTTCACCATTCTCTGAAAGTCTTTTGTTTGAGATACAGGGGGGCTGTGTAAAAACTTTAGAACTGGAGTGATTCTCATCAAAACTGAGGTCTAGAGATGCAAAATGACAATTTATGAATACGTTTAATTGGTGGAAATATTTTCACAAAGCACTGCATTGAAACAATAAAAGATTCTGAAAAGGGTAGAACAACAAACTCTGCTTGTGTGTATGTAAACTGAACGTTAGGATGAGAAGAGGGAATCTGAATAGGTTGTAGGCAGGGAACACTCTTGGTATCAGACACCCCGCCTGCTGGCATCAGAGGTGCTTCAGGGCATGCCTCAGCCTCTGCCCTGTTAGCATCCCACTCTGTAACACAGCTATAAGGATGAACTCCTACTCAGATATATGTTTCAAGCACTGGGCCTGAAATTCCCCCCAAAACAGTTTTAGTAAACATTAGAAACTACTCTTTTGATGAGTTCAAGGAGTTTCAATTCCCATTCCCTTGATTTGCAAAACTCTATCCATATTCACTCAATTGCACAAAATCTCTTTACTCCACTATCTCTCTATTATGACTTGGTAACAAAAAGTAGAAGCAGGCCAAAGACAAGACCAGCGGAACTCTTCAAACGGCTTAAAATTTATAACACTATGTTAAATGTGAACACATTATGAACCCTAATAATTAATGAATAAATAAGCACAGATGTGAAAAGCATTATCAATAATTATATGAATAATAGGCATGAATTATGCATGATAGTTGCCCTGCGGCAGAATCTGGCATTGCTGCTTTCACTGAAGCTGTGGACATTAAATAGTGACTTATGAAATGTTCGCAATACTACAGCAGACCAACATTGGTTTACCCTTATTTTTACACCCATGTCAAAGCACACAATTTCACTTTTTCAAATGACCCACTGGGTAATGTTTCGTGGCATCATTTACAATGGTCTGTAAAACAGAACTGGGAGTGAGCCATGAAAACCAGGCTAGCTGCAGAGAGAACAATCTGGGTATTAGCATTCTACCCGCACCCTGTCTTTATCAGAGCTAATAAGGGAGGCCTGCACCGGGGTCTTTCATCTAGATTAGGGCTCTTATCACATGCCACCTGCATGGAGCAACCTGCCATTCATATGCAGATCTGGCCAAGGCAAGACTTTGGCTTTTCCCAACTCTGTCACTTCCAATTGCACAGTAGACTTCCACTGGAAAAGATAACACTGTTGTTGACTTTCTATAAGATGTTTACCATCATGTCTCATTTCTTGAAACTCAGCAGTAGAGCATAGCTGAACTGATAAATGATCTGGAATTATTTCATTCACATTATCAGTAGTTGGGTGTTAAATAAGCACAGGAAATTACTATTAGTTACTACTTAAAAATTAATTAGTTATAGTAAATAATAGTAAAGAAAATAGAACTCAACCATCATCTAAAACAGTGACAGGAAGTAATATGTTGATGTAGATCTGAATATGAAGTTGTTGTTCAGTACAGACTGTGCACAGTATTTCATGCATCACTATTTTATCATCCAAGGAACTCAAAAATGAATTTCTGTCTTTTAGATGACCACTGTGAAAAACATCTCACCAGCTTTCAATCAGTCCCTGGAAAAAAAATGCTGCTACCAGTGTAAATAAAGACACAATGGAGAGCATAATGATGGATCTCTCCCATTGGGATGAGTTAGCCAGTCAGTGTTTGTGAAAGCTAATGTGTCAATGAACCCTAATTGTAGATATGACCCTGTATTCCAGTGTTTGCTTCTTATCTGAAGCCACCATTTCTTGATGTTGATGATATTAACCGAACCAAAGCTCGTACATACGGTGGTTGGGACAAAATTTAAGTTGTCTTGAGTTTGCAGTACAGTGCAGCTATGATGATAGGCATATCCGACCAAAGTATGTTGACATGCTAAATATTTGAGGCATCCTCACTGGACAGTGCGTGATCAAACTGGTTTTTGGTGGTGGGCTGGTGGATGGATCGTGTAAAGGGGCAATTATCTCCTGGAGACAGTGAGAAATGGGGGAGTGGAACATCCTACGACACATTAATGAATAGGGGGGGGGCTTTTCGTTTTCAATTTTTGCCCAGTACCACCAGTCGTTTACAAAGCCCTCCCAGGTTTGTGCAATCTCTCAGTGTCAACATCTTTCTGTAAGGCAGATTCAATTAAGATTACGCCAGTTGAGGAGAGGGAGAGTGACAGGGGTCAGTTTGATTTTACCGATTGCCTTTTTGCCCTTTGTTTTTGCAGTTCAGGTTATGGCTTCATCTGCCACTTGTACAGAAAATCTAGGTAAACTGTCGACGCCCTGAGCAGCTGTGTGCAAAGAACAGACATTTGAGGTGTTCCTATTTGAAGCCATGAGTAAATATATTACTTGCTCTTGTATAATTATTTTCTACTTTGTGAGTTCTGTGTTCCTCTTTGAACTGGGACTTACCAACAGGAAATGCTCATATTTATTAGGCCTGTAAGTTAGCATAGGGTGTGTAATAGCATACTTGTATTTCTAGCTACTTTCACATCTTCCAAGACATTTGTTTGCTGCTTTCAACTATGTAAGAACACCCGTTGAAATGCATCTGATTTTCCCAAAAGTCTTTGATTCCTGAGCCACTCCACTCCATCACAGTTTATCAGTCATCTTACCAGCACAATGATAGTAAATTCTTAACTAATTAAGTAGCACTTTGTGACAAAATAGAGATGATGTAGTTCAAAAGGCTCACCATGGAGTCAGAAAATAACCTTTATAGCCTCTAATAGACCCCATAGGCCTAGCACTAACACAATATGTTGACCTCTGCACATTGGGTCATCCTTCTCTGCCTGGGTTAACATTACACCCCGATTTTACCCCACAGCTGCAGATCGTTACAATGCCCCATAAAAAAAAAACGTGGGCAGCCAAATGAGGGGTGTAAGCCACTATTAAAGAGGTGAAGAGGATGATTGTTTGGGGCGAATAGAGAAGTGGGTAAAGAGTTGAAGTGGGGGAGGTGGGATGGGTGAGAGGTGGAGAATGAAAACAGAAGCGTTAAGTCATTAGGGTCCATTGTTGTGCTCAAACGGCTGCCACACAAGCTCTCTGTGAATGGGAAATGGAGCTTAATGACCTGAAAAGGGACTTCAAAAGCCACAACAATGGATGAGAAGGGGTGGCCCCACTCAAATGTCACTCTGCCACTTATTGCTTAGTTGGAGAATGGGTGGGTTGTTTAGATTAGAAATGCGATGAAAGTAAAAACTAGCCTGGTGTTTTCTCTGGAAATAGTGATTCTACAATATTGACTCTGAGATTTTCCTTCCAGTTTGTAGTTCTGTGAACACCTGGAAACACTCTTATCTATATGAAAACTTTACATTTCTCTCTTGTATTATTAGAATAATTTATTTTTGTCTATTGACAACTAATATTGATAACTTTATCAACTTTATCCCTGACCTGGAGTTCATTGGTCTTCATGAAGGTGTTTGTAACAAACCATTTGAAGGCACTCGGTCACACAGGATTGAATTCAGAGTTATCAAATTAAAATAAAATAAGTTCAATAAAAATGCAAACTGCAGTTTTCAGATTTGATTTGTAATATTTTTCAAGTATGTTGAAATTCGTCCTGCAACTTTGTGTTTATCACACAGTCACAAAATATGTCAAAGAATGTGGATGTACTGCCAACTAAGAGATTTGAATGGGTTATAAATATTGTAAGGGTGCATTATGCATCATGCTATGAGCAAAACTTCTTTTGTGAAAATGGCCCCTTTATCGGTCATAAGTACACTGGTGTCCTTATGGATCCATTAACAGTATTTGCCGATATTGATGAAAACTTACAAATCAGTGAAATATGTATGATCTTACGCATCTCAAAATTCTGTGTGACAATATCAAGTTTAGAGTTCCCACTAGATAAAACTTTAACTACTATTTATAATGGACCAAAATTTTATAATTTGATATAATGCTTAGGGAAGGAGCATGTGTGTCTCTTTATAGCAATATGTGAGTTTAACAAATTCCTAGCTTTACATAGCAAAGCTTAAGCTCTGTACTTCACTGCAGAGCTGGAAATACTTCTAAAAAATCTGAATTTAATATGACATGTGTGAAAGGTGGATATGTGAGCAACAACAAGCCCATAAGTTTGTTCAGTTGTTACGCCTTGGGCTTGCTATGAAGTTTTTGACTCATTTGCTGCCCCGAATTCACTATTGCCTGCAACAAGCCGACGGTATTATAGGATTTGTTTTGTATTTTTGTATCATAGGACTTTTTTTGTATTCGTGGCTGGTTTTATTTTCATATCCGTGTTTACTTCTTGTCTTTAAGGGAAGTTGCGAGTTGTATCTGCATTTGCCGTGACACACAGAGTCTTTGATCTGACACAGATGCCATTTAATGAGTATAACTGGAATTGCAGTGAGTTTACTTGTATTTGCCTGCAGCATCATGTTTGACAGAACTAAGAGAACGTGCCAGATGCAATTTTTGTTGTTTCAATGCAGGGCTTTTGAACTAGCCTGAGTTCTGTGATTTATCTTGGCCTAACCGAGCTATTGCAAATTCACAAAAGACTACACTAGTAGTAAAGAAAATAGAACTTAGCCTGGTGTCTGGTATTTTCTTATAATATATGCATATGCAGGCACAGTGCCATAAAATTCATAATAAATAGGGACGTTTTTTGTTTATTTTTAAACTTCTTTAAGAAACTGTTTTGCTTTGTTTGATGTTCATATGTCCCTAAGTACTTTCTTAGTCAAAAAAATTGTCCAAACATGTGCAATCAAATGTGCACTTATTTACAGATGCACAAGTTACTTTGCATAAACGTGTAGCTTAAAAGTGTACGAAATGGAAACTAATCATGAATTGATTTCCAACAGTCTACCTTATGCATTAATCCATTTAGCTTTTTTGTTATAGATGATGTATATGTTGTTCCACATTGAGACTAATTAAATAAACAGTGGCTAAATTGTTTGTAGATGGATTTATCAAAATTGTTTTACTTTCAAAAAATTCCTAGCGTACAGTAGTTATAAGTGTGAGTGTATTGTTAAGATAAAAAGAAATTTGAAAGAGGGACTATGGAGAGAATTTGCTTTGTTTCTCTGTTCTGCAGCTGCTTGGCATGACTTGCTGATCTGCTTAGATGGCAAGCTTAGAGACCTCAGTCCACAGACGGTACGAGGTGTTTCAAAGAGCCCATTTGAAGTGAACAAAGCAAACCAGTAAACCAGCAATGGGAATAATCAAACATTATGGGGTTTTTATACATGCCCTGTGCAAGTTCATTATGGATACTTTATGTTGGCTTTAGGCTGGTAACTAAGGATGCCCAGTAGGTTGATGAGGAAAACTACACTGAGTGCAGAGGCTCCACCCCACTGATGAGATTTATCATAAATTTAATTTCCCAAAACCAAGCTGCAGCCAATCCCTCCTTGAGATTTGGCATTGATTGGATAGACTTTGCTCCTCCCTCCCCCTGACTGATGCTGCTTGTATTAAGAAAAGGCCTCAACACTAATTACACCCTCCCAGTCTAATAGAGGCATCCTGTTAAACAAACAATTGATCCCCACTTAACACATGTACCCACGTTAGTAAAACACTATTTGCCAATTTGCCAAAGGCAACACAGACAGAGAGAGGGAGAGAAAGAGGCACAGCAGAGAGCCACTGGGAGCTTCTGCTACAGGAGAAGGAAGAACATTGGCACAAAGGGGTGGGATGAGGAGGCAAACTAAAAAGAGGAAGAAAGCCTGTCCATTGCTCTATTTTCTTTTTGCCTGCATCTCAGAGAGGTTCATTACAGACTTCATGGTTGTCAGTTTCACTGTTTTAAAACTTCAATGCCCTGCAAAGACATAACATTACAATTGTGACACAGTTCAAATAAATGTTCTGGCAACATTTACATTATGAAAAATCATTAGCAGAAGGACCAATAAGGTCTTCAGCTGCTGCAACTCAGCTAATGCTGATATGAGTCAGATTTGGAAAATGGGGAGAAAAACAAGCTCTAAAGGGAATGTTGCATAAGTAGTATTATGTTCCATGATAAATCTCTATGTAAGCTTGATGCTGGACACTTCTAGGAAAAAGTTGGACATATATGGGTCCTATATGTGTAGTACAATTTAAACAGATTTTCTTCACATCCAACTGAGCCCTTCATATGGTGCCCAACTGGTTTTACTTATGTCACTTGTATTTAGTTAACTAATGTGGATCCAATACAAGAAGTCCATTGTGAGCTCAGGGACAGAGAGAATCCATCAGATCTAAGCTAAATCCATTTGAGGTCTACATGCATGTGTTGGTTGGGAACTCCACCGTCAAACACAGATATTATCGATTGGTGACATCAAAAAATAAAAAGGGGTTTACCCCAGTTTTATTACTTAAAAAAAAACTTCCAAGTGTACATCCTTCTTTCTGTGACAACTACATATGCAGCTAACAAATGTTTGCATAATGACATTCACCAAAATTATACTGGAGATGAGTTAATTTGGGCAATTCCCTGATCAGCCTTAAAGTCCTTCCTTCAGTCTGCATTCACCTAACATTAAAAGGGTGGTAGTAGTTTCCATTACTTTCATTCCTGCACCAGATTTACATCAGATGATCACACACTGTCAATACAGTGGTAGATTTTGCATAGTTTTCTGGACAGCGGGATGTTAGCTGCCACCCTGTTGAGCACACCTAACTTCTCTGTTTCAAACAACCACTTTTATCACTTTTTTCCATGATAAAATGATTTCCTGGTCTGCTGCACAGTGATGGCAAATGTCTCACGGAATTACAGTACATTTGATTGTAGATGGTCCAAGTGGTACATCAGATGCTGTCAGGTGTACAGCATTAACTGCATTCCATCGCAAATACTTTTCAGCTGGATCTAGAGGTAAGACAGTAGGTTTGAGCAAATCACATATGTTACTACCTAGCGGTGTATTTGCTTGACGGGGTGTGTGAGAGTGTGTGTAAGTGCGCATGCTGAAATTAGAGTGTGTGTAAGTGCACATGCTGAAATCAGGGGCAGCGCAGAGTTAAAACGAGGCTAACAGATTGTGTCGTTTGCCTTTTTGAACTGCCCAGAACGTTTGGATAACAGGAGGGGAACAACGAAAGGTGTTAATGGCTTTATGGAGGCCCCATGCTGACAGATAGGCCATTATCTTCCTGACTCACTGCAGAATGGATAACAGGGCAGACCAGTTGCTTTTTATATCTCAGATTAAAGATATAAATGCTGGCTTAACGTATATTCTTTGCTTTGAAGCAGTTTACAATCAACAATACCTAAGCATAGCTAACTATCTAATTTATCTTTTGAAATTATTTACTTTCTTCATTACCTTAATGAGGATCTCTTTTTACTTTTTTTATATCTTTTTCATCATCTTTTTACAAGTTTATGTGAGAGAAAATGCTTTCACATGCTACCTAATTTTTTTTTATCGTTTTACTACAGTGTAAAAAAGTATAACTAAGGTTTGATTACTTGATATATCTTTGACTGCACTCAAACAGTGCTTTTGAGTGCGTGGATGTATGTGTGCATGAGAAAGAGGTAGGGCACTGCTGTAAACTTATCAGCTGGTGATGACTTTCCACACAGCTCTAAGACAACTTAAGCCCTCTCTAATTACAGCACATCTGTTGCAGCAGAAAGGTATTCTTGTCATGTGGTTTAACAAATACTTTCACATTCAGAGGAGCACATACCTAATGAGCCTCGCAGCCCAGGGCAACTCACGTCGCCCCACTCAGATCAAAAATCTTAACCTGCACACATGCACAGACGCACACACCTGTGGGTTAAAGAAAAGGAAAGATGTTAGTATGCGCACAGCCAGCAAAGACAATTCACAGTAATAGAAGCAGGCTCTCTCACTTACACACATACAGGCACAAGCACGTACAAACTCTACAACAACCTGTTTTTTCAAAAAGCAACAAGAACAAATGAGTCAAATGAAAGGAGCCAAACTAAGAGTTGGGACGTGTTTACACTCTCTGACAACATTCTGAGGGTGTTATCAAGGTGGAAATCAAACAGCCCGTCTGCTCTAATTATTGCCTGCCCTAAATAAAGAGAAGTTGTCTTTGCAACCTGGGGGATGAAATAGGTTGAAGAAAATAACATCAAGAAGAAGATGAAGAATACACCCACGATGATATCTGGCAGTCAGTGTAAATGTGCTAAGGTTGGGCTATAATAACCTGGTAAGCTGGCTGTTATGATTGTTGGGGAGACAGGAGATAAAGTGCTTTTCTTGGGCTACCAGAGTCACACAGAACAGGTGCTAGTAACACAAGCTACAGTCCCCATTGGTCAATACCACTGCTGCTACAATGGTGCGGCAAGGTCACTTAAAACTACACTATATATCTGGAAGAAAAGCAAAGATCCAAATAGTCTGCATGTTAAATTATCTTTCTGGATGTAAGCTGTAAGTGTTATTTCTTCCTGTTGAGAGAATGTCACAAAAGGTATCATTCAAGGATTTGTATTAGTGTCACACTTTTTATACTAATAATATGGGTCAGAATGTTAGTGATGTTTCTTTTCAGCTCTGTGTTGTTTATTGTCATCCAAACATTATATACTTGATCATCTCTTAGCTACATATACTAATATCAAATCACATTTCTTCCTCCTCACGTAACACTGAAAAATTATAGACATCCAGATATTTTTGTTGTAGCCACCTTGTTATATCACATTAACAATATTTTCTGTGTATGCACACTCCTGTTAAATTTTTGTAGATGATTGACACTGTTTTTCTTAATTACATTCATGACGTGATGAAAATGTCTCACTCATTTTTACAGTATACACCTCTTTAGTTGCATGGGATTCGTTATCCACATGCAGACTTTTGAAGTTCTATACATTTCCTTTACAAATTAATAATTGGTTAATAACTACACTATTTAGTCTTTGATATACTGAGCCAAAATAAATAGCCCTCTAGTCATAGACTTTTATTATCATTAGTGTTTCTTCAGGTATGTAAAAAACTTTGGGAAAATGGCTTCTGTTTTTAGTGATTTCCTGTTCTTGCCATGTGTGTTTATGTCAGGTCTCTCAAGATTAAGATGTAAAAATAAGTGTAAAATAGAAAAGTAAAAATGCCATCTAAGAAAATCAAAGCGACAGCTGCACATAGGCCTAAAATAACATAATGAGACATCATTTTCACTAAAACAACATATCACATCTGAAAAAAGAGCTTTTCTTCACAAACCTTTGGTTTTAAGGAGAAAAAAAATACAAAAAAATAGTCTTAAATTGTTTCACTGCAGTGTTTATCTAATGGCTTTAGCCAATCGCGGCTGCTGGGTTTTCAGAGTTTAGCATGACATGGGTTTAGCATATGGTTCACTGCAATGCAGAGGCTTAACTTTGGCTTGTGGTTTCTGACTGTGAACTCCCTTGGCTTAGGCTCCATTTTCTGGGGAGACATTCCAAGTGTCATTATGAAGTAGAAAGCCAAAAAAGAAAAGTCATACATACCACCTCCTCAACACATGTGCCGTCTCACACACCGACGTACATAACCATGCACATGCAGGCACACATCCTCGCTCATGAGCGCACACATTTCCTGTCTGCATCCGCCTCGACGCCATGTGTCTTCCGTGCAGCAAGTCCTCCTACAGCCAATTGCTGCACTAATATGGCTGCACCCCCTAAAGATACAATATACACTTATTGGCAAGCCACTCTATTAGTGACAAAAGGTCACACTGTGAAAATATTAAACTTATGAAGGACCCACACTCTCATCAAACCCAAATATGCGGAGAAAGCACAAAAAAAGGTGTTGTGTCCTCTGTGTATGATTATATCTTCTTCCTTCATCCTTCGAGCAGTGACCCAAGGGCCACTATTTTATTGGTCTCAGATGCTGGCTGCCTCACAATGTACAAAAGAGCCTGTTATTCCACACCGGTATTAAAGCTGGCCTTCGCATGCAGCATTATCCACAAGACAAGCATACACACAGCACACACACACACAACCAAATCGTTCTCAGAAAGACGAGTGTTTTTGGCGAGTGGGTTATTGGTAGCAGAGCATGGTTACAGTGAGAGATGCAGCTTCTTTATCCTGTCAAAGGTTATGACAGGCTGACGGGGAAGCTGCTACATCCACCTGTGTTTAAAACTTTTAAAGTTCCCATGAATAAGTGTCTGAGCACAGCTCACAGTGAAGTTGCACACTGAATGTGTTAGCAAAGCATCAATGACCATGGAGTTGGCGAGGATATGAGGGCACTGATGCTTGTATCTAAGCTGCATGTAAATCTGCACGTATGATTTCATACCCTGGTGTGTGTATTTACCGATCATTGCAAACGTTTCCATACATTCTGAAATTTTCCACGTTTTCACATTTTATCCACAAACCTACAAGATTTTAAAAATTATGTTTAGAGATTAGCAGGCGCGGAATACTAGCTGCCGGCCACACTATTTTATGTGTTAAAAATGTGAACAGTTAAGTCTTTCTCTTCCACTTTACAATTGTACTTCATTTTGATATTCTTTCAGACAAAATAGTCACTGAGGTTTACGATACCATGGCAAAATATGGAAACATTCAGTAGGTGAATACTTTTCATACCAAATCAGTGCTTCTCTGAGTGTCTGACCCCATTATGTGTCATGTTTGTAACTGTATGTGCATACGGCATGTCATTTAATGTCGTAGCCTGAGCAAAATTGTGAGTGTGTTTGTGTGTATGTGGAATTGAAGCCTTCAAATACTTCCAAAAGCTTGATTTCCCCAGGGAAATGACAGAGGTCATCTCATCGGCGAGGGATGAAAACAACATTTGCATCCGATTGGTCACACCCACGACATTAAAGTTTTAGCCAGACAAAAACATGTCAAAGAAATTTACATCGCTGTGCTGACAGCCCTACACACTCATGGACACAGACCATTGCCACTTCCAATTACTAAGGCTACTTTTATTGTGTGTGAACTCCATATTCTCCATTACCAATAAAAACATAACAGGGATGGTATTTTTTTTCTTTGTCATAGACATTATCACCCTTTCCATTCGCTGAGTATGTATCAAACTGCCAATCAGAATTAGGGAGTAGGCCAGCAGACATGAGACGATTCGCCTGGCTCAGCCAACGTGCATGGATTTAAATAATAAAAGAGAGATTTCTCTCAAGGCCCTCAGCCCGTGCCAATAAGAGAGCAGGGAAAATGGAAAAATGGCTGTGTGCAATGAGAAATAACTGCAAATTGAGGGTATAATGAATACGTTTAATATTTCATTTCTCTGGATGGAAATGTCTATACTGGGTAGCCCTTTTTATTTTGCTCACCATTTGGTGGAATTAGGCTCTTATTTGGACTGGGAAAACATTAAAGAAATACAACCAGCTGCTGGGGCTGAAAGACGGGACAAGAAAAATGGAATGCCTGGCCATATAAAGACAGTAATCATTTACAATTACACAACACACAATCCCTTCTTCGTGAGCCATCCCACAGTCTTAGCTATAGCAGATCAGGAGCTCATGTGAGTGTTGGCTTCAGTGTAAAAGACTTCCCCCTTCATTTTGATTTTTGGAAAATGCAAAGATATTGCACAGTAATCACCAAGTCATTTAAAAAAAAAAAAACACCAAATTGCCCTGAAAGCATGACTCTAGATCTTGTAGTTTTACTTTCAATGTTGTTGGCAGATGTTCGGCCTGGAAATACAGTACATTATCACCACATTTCCCGTATTAGACATGCCACATACAATATGTGAAACCTATAGGAGGAACCGTGCCTGTATTTCATCTCGCAGTATGGATTGGAACGGTATTATGTTTTGTGTATGTATTTTAACCAGGCAGACCTATAAAAATGTGGTCAGATGTTCTGTGTGTATTTTTTGTGATTCCTGACATTACAAAATCTGGAAGAAAATCTATTTTTGTTATTTCTAAGCCAAATTGTGGAGCTTTTCCTTTTAGATGTGTTAACTTTAGGGACTTTTTGAGTTGCTGAATGTCATAATAAATCACTTTAAAGATGTATTGTAAGTTGAAACAGACTGGCTGGATTCTTTATATTGCCTATGCTTAGTATTTTATTTTGACTAGAAGACCTCAGTGAGTCCCAGGACTATCTATGTCAAGGATTAAACCTGCCAGCTGTAATTATTTTAATACTATGGTTAAACGCTATTGATATACTGTGGATATGTGAGGAAATAATGTTTAGTAAAAACAAGTCATTATTAATGTGTTTTCCTTAGTGTTCATGTTAACTAATGTTTTCTAACATACATCTGAGGACACAGAGTAGCAGTAGCTGTGTTCACTAAATATTGGTCACTTGTTTCAATCCACTTCACAATCATGTGTTGCTTTTGTTTAATCTAACCGAAAATCTCAAAAGATTAGGAGTTTTTGAGACAAAAAAATCAAAGCGTTCAATAAGTACAAAAAACATTTGCAAATTGTACTTGCGAAACGTTTTGTTTTCTTCCACTTCATTTCACATGTGAAGATAATTGCTTTGATATACATATTTGTCATATCTGAATGTTCAGCTTAACATTATATTAGTGTCATAATGCTGCCACAAACATCTGTTTCCTCCCAAACCTAATCATTTAAAAGTTTCCCATCTACTTTTCTTAATCTTCCCACTGCTGTCCGAACACCATGCAAATGAAGTTGTCTGACTAGAGATACTAGCATCATTAATTGCCTTACATGAATAATAATCATGTATATGGTAATGATCGTGTCAGTCTGTTGTGAGTGAGCATGGATTAGCATTACTTGGGATTAAGGTATGGCGTTCATTAGGCTTCCTGAATAGATGCATTAGGCCTTATGTTTTTTGCCATAAATCAGCTTCAAAGAAAAAGTCTCAAGCTGCATTTGGTTGAATGAGGTCAAGATGCAAACCATTAATTCAACAGCTCCCAACACACAAACTAGAACACACAGACCAGCAGACTCAAGCGGTTAAAAATTCATTTTGGCTTGTCCTGAATTTGTATACTGGTGATTACAGACTTTCTTTTCTTACTTTTAATCTTATCATCATAAATTATTCATCAGAGCATTTCAAATATTAAACGCGTGTATTAATTTCATTTATCATCTGCAAAAACAAGAGGCAAAAACAAAACTGCAAACTAACCCAAATGTTGTGCTTAAGACAGTCTCAGGAGAAGACAATAGACGCTATGCGTTCCATTTGAAGTTCTTATGCAGGAATTTATGGGATGAGGATTTTTTTTAGATGAAAACCCCTCTCTTTCATTTGGAATTGATTTAGCATAATAGGTGTAATTAGAGAAATGAAAGACAGAGTTATATGGAAAATTTAAAAGCAATCATGGTTGCCGTGGTTTTGCCACACATTTCCCTCATTTTTCTGCTGTTGTTCATGCAAAGTAGAGGGATAATAGCTGGGAGCCGAGGGGTATGTTTTGCTTTTCCGACCTCTTCCAGTGTTGAGAGAAGTGTAGTGCTAGACTATCCCTAGAAATCTGCGACAGAGGCCAGCCTAATCTTTGTGATGATGGTTAACTAGTTTGCAGGCTGTCGTAAATGGCCGCGCAGGTGCTTGGAAGCTGTTTGTGTGAGGTAGACTCACCTCCACCTCAGAGGCTCACCCTCCTGTTGTGTTTCTCTGTGATCTTGCAGTCATGTATGTGATTGGATTTTGGCTTAACAAAAACCTGGAATTACACACCTATTGTGTTTCAGCTAAGCCCGCATTGACAACGGCAGGGGCAGGCTTCGCACAGCTCTCTTGGCTGCCGACTTCTGGGATCCCGCCCCTCGTCCCTTGCAGGTTGTTGAAGGAAAGGGATAACAGGATTAGGTTGGGGTTTCAGGGAAGCATTGATTCTCATACAGTTGGCTGCTGCTGTACAAAAATAAAACAGAATAAAAAAAACAGGGTGCACCATCAAAGTCCAATAAAATCAACCTTTGCCTTGGTACCCTGGTAGGGGCAGGTTGTATGGTGACAGAATTTGGGCAACTACAGGGGAGATATTCACCATCCTCTAAACACACTCGGGGACCCTGACACTGTACCATCTGTGACGCCACCCTCCAGTCCCCTCAGGCTATGCTTATGCTCATCACAGAGATGCTGATAACACAGGGTGTGACTAACACACCGTACAAATCTCCACATCCCAGGCACATAGAGAAACAGAGAGAAGGGAACACACTGTCACATGCACGCAAACACAACCCCACTCACATTCACAGACCACATCCACTATCAGACCCAGTCGGCAGGAGGCAGGTTCCTCTTGTCTCTTAGGGGCGTGTGGATGTAGCGCTGTGATGAGTGGGTGGATCCAGACAGGGTAATGACAGGGTAAGGACTATGTATGTCAGGTTGGGTGTAATTAAATTCAAAACTGACAGCGCTGTCACAGAGAAGTGCAGTAGGGTGAAAGGTGAGTGGGTGGAGCTGATGGGGTCGGTCTTGAGCTTCCTAATTGTAACAGCTTTCTGAGATGTTCCGACGCTTCCTATGGAGTTTATTACAACACAATTGTAGCAGCTTTGTATAACAAAGAGGAAACCGTGGCATGATGGGGGTCTGAGCAAGTCCACACCAGAACAATTTTCTCAGTGTTTTAGTGAATCTCCCAGGAGCGTGCAAACTGAAAAGCATCAGAAATGCTTGTTATAGGCAACTGAAAGTTGAATGTAATCTCAGCACCTTCACTGAACTTTGTGTTTTATGAAAGAAATGATGAAATATGTATTAGATGAGACAAATTCTGAAAGAATTCTAGAAGAAGTCATGAGCAACTTCAAATTTATTCTTAAAGCATATCTACAAATAGTTCCTTGATGCCTCAACACGCTTCATAGATAAGTACATCTCAATAAATAAGAATATTGTTAAGATGGAAATGTTACTGTAGTACCTGAACAACAGTTCAGTATTTTTTCTTCTTTGTTCAAGTAAGACACTTATGACTCTGACTGAAAATTGGCTCAACACGGAAGGCAACATGGCTTGTCAAGTTTGGTTCTAGCTGTAGTGGTTCTAACAACTGACATTATCTGTTATTCAAGTTTATAAGAACTGTAAAGAATATCTCAGAGGTCTCTTACAAAAACGAACAAAAAACACTGCAAACTCCAACTGGAAGATCAGCTTTAGGTAATAATCTCACTGCTATATTTATTAAAGCTTATTCATTTCTTACAATCCTTGAGACAGGTTTGCAAAGTAGCATCATCATATTTTGTTTCTATTTTTTATGAAGATAAACATTTGAATGTCCACCAGAAACTAAGAAGACTTATTAAAGATTTGTCTTAGAGTCAGCCTTGATAAAGAAAACTTTAGATGGATAAGAACAGAAAGTTGAGGACTGCCATACTACAATCAGACTGCGGCTGAGGAGCTGTGTCATAAGCTATAAAAAGATTTAAAAGTGTATCAAAAAGTTCAGTTTCAGTAACATGATTAAAAACAAGATGAATTATTTCTAAAAAGCTGGATTCGATACAGTTATTTTAAATTTGCCTTCAGGTCAGACTTAGTCCAAATTTCAGCTTGCTACTTTGGAGAGCAGTGGAAAGAGCATCTGTTAAGAAGCCCACTGTCCTCCTTGTAAGTTGACTTGCCTGCAGCTGTTATACGAAAATGAAGGTGAAAATGAGCTCAGGAAATGACAGCTGACCTCCTCTGCTCTTTCCTTCCCCTTCTATGCATTAACACAGCAAACACCTTGCAGATACAAGTCAGAACGTGTGTGTGTGTACATCTGCATTATATACAGAATTTTCTTATGTCCCTGAACCTTGTTCCCTAAACTGTCTGCATGCTACACTGTAATGACCTCCAACCTCTAAAAGCACACGCACGTGAACACGCAGACTTGTCTCCTGTTTGTGTTTCCTCTTCCTTCGCTTCATTGTGATTCCTCATCATGAAGACACAATGGGAGGCAGCGTCAGCCTAGACCAATAGCACCAAGCATAAATAATGCAAGGTCAATGTTTCTCCTATGCTTTCTCTCTTGTTCCCCAGGGGAGTCAGTTGGATCTAACGGCCTGACACACCAGCAGGTCCTTTACAGACCATTTTTAGGTCTGGGCCCTCTCCTATCATCTATTGCCACTATTCCTTCTTTCTTTTTTGTAGCTTGAAACTGACTTTTTTCCCTTGTACTCCAACTTTTTAACCACTTGTACTTCTTCTTCTTAATTTATCCTTCCTTTGGTTAAAATCTCAGGTCATCTTTCTGTCGTTTTTAAAGTCTAATTTCTTGTTTCTGTGTTTTTAGCCATTAATTTAATCTAATTCAACAATTTATTCCTTCTCCAGTTTTCGAGGAAGTACAGTATATCCTGAAAACCGAAGATATGACAAAAAGAAAGCAGGGGTAGGGTTGAAGGAGTTGGTGATGGAGGGGTTGAAACAAGGCTCCCTTGAGCCAGAGGGACAGCTTATCCTTATCAGGATTCAACCTGCTTATTAGATCCTCCAGGACATGCCATGCTCTTCAATTAAACAACACCACCTATCCCCCTCCTCCATTTTTCTCCACACTGGGTCTCTGTGCAGCACTTAAAGGAAAGGAAAGTTGTTCATTTGCAGTCAGGAGAGATCAAAGTGAGGGCTTAGTTAAAACTGTACTGACTCCCTGTCTCTCTATTCCTCATCAATTCAGTGCTGTGTAATCCACTAATGAACTACAGCACATTTGCAGATGTAAAGAAAAAAATCTGCATCACATCAACACGCACTGTTGCAGATTTGCACATCTAGGTTATTGAATCTCCACTTTAAAATTACACCCAACATGAAACAAAGTTATTGCATGGCCGCTCTTCTTGGTTTTATGCATCAAGTGCATTGTAAGCAGTTTAACTTTAATATTTTCTTTGTATTAGTTTCACACTATCAGTTACATTCTTTTGGTTTTTAATCCAAAGCTTCTGGGTTTGTTTTCCTTTAACCATAAGTGAACATCTTAACCATCTGTTGTGCCACAGGAGCTGCCAGTTTTTCACCCCGTCTGTACAATACACACATAACCACATTTAAACAGTTAAATAGTTTCAACATTTTCCTCTTCTGCTACAATGTGATGGAATTAAAAAATATATATACTGTATCAGAAAAATACATTAAGCTTAATTTCTCATCACATCATAGGCAGGAGCAGAGCTAACATGAGCAATGTTTGACTCCTGGTTGGCAGAGAGAAAGTCCGCCCAGAAACACTCAGGCATGAATAAAGAGAACTGTGCAAATAAATTAAGGGTTTCAGACATCCAATGATTTCTGCTTTGAGGGATATTTCTTTTCCATACTTTTCGCTCTCTCTAGTCTTATAATTTTATTAAGGAAAATAACTTTTTTCTCTAATTGCCAGCTGCTTTCTAAAAGTTGCCTTCTCCTTATTTGATCCCGTCTCAGGATTTAACTCATTAATGAGGTTCTAGCAATTTCAGTACTGCAGCTTAGATTCTACAGTTATATACTTGTTTAAACTGCATTTATGTCATGTTTGTGATTATGGAGACATTCATTAGTGCTATTTGTACTCCTAGCATTTCATTTTAGAAGAGTTTCATCACTATAGCAACACTTGTACTTTACTGGAAAGTGAAATATCTTGCCAGTAATAATCCTAACACGCATGAACACCTTGTAGTTACTGTACATAATCTATTCTTACTGCAACTCGTTTTATTTTCAGTTAATTTACAAACAAGTCTCAAGTTGTGCTCAAGTTATGTTTGAGTGAGATGCACTTGTTTCTAAAATCTGGACAATGCCACTTTGGATGGCACTGTTGTCTTGCAGCAAGAAGTAACCGACCAGGGTGTTTCTATGTGCAGGTTGCAAGTTCTCCCTTGGCTTTACTTACTGTGACTAGGGTCTGTCCTGTGATGGCACGACAGCCTGTCCAGAGTGCTTCCCACTTACTGAGCCCCTCCCATAATGTTGCAAGATTTAACAGGGGGTAGAAGTTAGACAGATTCACGGACAAGGCATTTTCAACAATCTCAAATAGATAAGTTAAAAGATGAACATCCAAGAATAGATGTTTGTATTTGTAATGAAAGCTATGTTCCGTATCCACATCCAGTAAATTACAAGAGGGATTTTAGCACTGCTGTAGAAGCCAAGCAAGGGGACTGCTTATCTGAGAATGAACACGAATCTGTTTCATCCAGAGGCAGGAATAGAAGAGATGCACATGGTTGGCGTTTTCTGGAGTTACTGGAGCACAAGCAACCCTCCTCCTTCCTGCCCTGAAACCCTCAGAGATTTGGTGAATGCCAAACTTCCATGTGGAGTCTTAAGATAGACCCTGTCAGGCAGCAACAGCACAGGGTATCGGATCTCTAAGATCTTGACCAAAGACAAGACCTCCACCAAGCCCCCCTCATGTGACAGTACAGCCACGCAAATGGCATTGTGGAGCCCGACTGTGGACTTCGCTTGCACACTATTCAATCAGTCAACATCTATCATATCCTGATGAGGGGACTCCCTCTGAAAATAAATGTATATTTAGGAGGCTGCCAGTGAGGAAGGGGGACGTCAGATCCTGTTACAACAACCGCTCAAGAAGCTAAAATTAATGGCTCTCAGGTCGTCACTGGAGTGACACCCAAGCCTGTGGAGAGCTCTCACCAAGAAGCAGCAGCAAATTCCACAGCTCACCACCGCATCTCTTACAATTCACACTAACACGCTGAAGCCATATTAACAGCTGTCACTCACACTGCAACATAAGATGGATGGAACGGATAGACATGCATGCTTCGTCCTACATGGTGAGGCTTCACCATTATCAACTAATTATGGCTTTTTTTTTATCTGATCTTTAAAAAACAAAAATAAAATAACACAAGAAATGATATCTTGATTTCTTATCTATTTATAGAGTTTTTTAGAAGTTAATGCGGTCATTTTGTATTAAAGTATTTATCTATTTTGTCAGTTTGTAGGGTTTTTTCATGTCAGCACCACCTCTATATAATTTAAAGTAAGATTTTACAAATGTAGGGCACACAAATATCTGATCTTTCATCTATAAAATCAGGTTCTCTACAGATCTCTTCATTTTGTCCTTGTCAGACTTTTAAGTCTAGACAAAGCAACATTATGAATAAACTTTTTACAAGAATGTTTAATTACAGATAACTTTAAATATTAATAAAAAAATTTAAAATGTGATCTCAAGGCCAAGTAAGACTAACCTCAAGACCAGTCTTGAGTATCACTGTCAGTCAGTCAGAAGATGGGTGTCTCCAGTCTGCAATCTTTCTTTCCGACACACACACAGGCACACACACGCATACACAGTCATCACTCCTGTAGGTCCAATACAACCACACCATCAGATAGTGGTAAATGAGGGACTAATGGATGCTGACAAGACACAGACCAATTAGACCTCATCAATTTTTACCTTCCTTCTCTGAGGGGCCAGCAAACACCTCGATGAGCAACTTGATCAGTCAGAGGTGACACTACAGCAAAATGACCGCAGCAAATAACCTTAAGGTGGCAAACTTAGAAATTCTCTGTGCTTTCATCTGTATCTACAGTTAATGAAACCTGTAAATCATTGACGCAGTAGGTGTATATCCAACAATTAGAACTGTAACACCAAAAAAAGTTTTAGATTACTCCACAAAGGGCTTCCACCCACGGGGGAGGCCAGTGTGAATCTTTTGCTGTCAGTGGGCAGTCAATGGACAGGTCACAAATCCCTCCCAATACCAGCACAGAAACAGAAATTTGATTTCCTGAATCATTTTTTTGTCCCCTCACAATAACACCTCCTCATTCAATGTAATTCAGCCTGCACTACAAACACAATGTAACAGAACTATTGAAAATGTTTAACTTTATTTAGTTAAAAATAAAGTTAAGCCCTACTGATTGCACAATCAGTAGGGCTTAACTTTGGCCCTACTGATTGTAAAATAAATAGTGTGATGTTTATGTATAACTAAAACCAGTCAAACATCTCTATGATCTCAAAACATATACTTTACTGAACTTAGCTAAGTAAATCTAAGAAATTATTTACCTGCCTGTTTATTGTTTATGTGGTTGAATTTCATTCCAGACAACACAAAAACAAGAGCAAGAAATATTACAGTGGACTGCATTTAAATCCTGACAGGACAACAAATTTGGACCATGTGATCACAGATGGCTTGTCCCAACTTTGACCACAAAAGTGATTACTTTGCCCCTTGAGGTGAATCTATCACATGTTTCTTCTTGCATAGAAAATGAATGGCTGGGAAATTATTTATAGAAAATGCACAGTGTGTCAAATTACCTGTGTTGGATGGTATTTGGGATTTATCCTGGAACTTGGCCACACAAATCATGCAAAGTGAAAAGTGAGTCACTTTGAGCCACACAGAAAATGTGTTTAAGAATCTGCATGCAAGTTTGTCAGTATGAAAAGAAAAACAACTCTTATTTGAGACTTAATTGCCTCTCCAAAGTTTAAAATCTATCAAGAAAAACTACACAAAGATCTATAAAAATTATCCTTTGTTTTCCATAACCTGTCATAGGCAAACAGTACAAGTCCCTGAAAAATGTGCTGTCTCTGTCTGCTGACCCATTTAGAGCCGGTGTTGATGTGTGTATTGATTATATCAACTGGGGCTGTCATAACACAGTTTCAATCACCCAGGGTGGAATAGACCAATCAAGGCAGTAAGCAGGAGAGTGAAGCTGCTTTAAATGAATAAGTTCAAACACTTTTGTCATAGAAAAGTCCTTGCTTGTGAAGTCCATATTAAGTCTGACATAAAAGTCTGTTAGTAACAATAAAATACAAATAAAAACAGCTTACTTTAGCTCTTTTAAAAAAACCCAGATATTTCACTTGCATTTTAAAAATAATGCAGTGTTTTCCAACTCAAATGACAGAGACATTAATCTTACAAAACAGCTAACTACATGATTAAAACCACAACACTGGATCTATTCTACAAAAGCATGTATAAAAGGTTTGATGAATTAAAAACATCCTCACCACAAAAAAAAGAAAATGAAAACAAAAAAAGAAAAACAAAAGAACCAGGAAGGGGTTTTGTGGTTTTAGATGTAAAACGTTTGCCAGAGACTTTAATATCAAACTTTTGAGCAGTGAATTGAATGTGCAGAGCTGAAGCTTAAGCCTGTAAGAAGTTACTCCTCTTGTCAACTGTTTTGCTGTGGGTTTTTATTTGCTGTTTATTTAACTTTAACTTTAGGTTATATCTCAGACTACATTTTTTTTTTTTTTATCGAAACTTCATCTGACCTGTCGTTTCTGTTTAGTTGTGACACCTTCCTGTGGAGGAGGGATCATCTGAGCTACTGCTGCCAGTCGCTTAATGTTCTCCTTCTATTGATGAGACATTTGCTTTGAAACATTTGTAGAAACAAAATTTGAAAAGTTTTGCTTGAATTTGCATTTAGCCCTCTTGAGTCCTGACGTTGTGGAAGCACATTTCACTCAAATTAAAGCTCTAAAAATTGGTATATGTCCACCAGCTTCGCAAACCTAGATGATTTTTTTTTGCCAGTTCTTTTTGGCAAAATAGCTCATAATCAGATTAGATTGACAAAATATGCAGAAAGCAAATAATTAAATAATGTCTTATTCTTTTGAATGTAAAAACTGTAATAATGGGTCTTATAAACATGACAATAAAATACAAATAAAAAAGAAATATCAAACAACACATAAATAGCAAGTATCAAGTGATACATCATAAATTATGAGTGTAAGGATCAGTGGTTGGAGGACTGACTACACAAGCAGGATGTGTCATAGAGGACACCTGGGGGGTCTTCCAGTATGGGGGTCATCCTGCTCACAGCTTCTGTAGGCAAATTTATCATTCATAGGTTAAGAGTGGGCCATGAACCTAACAGGGGGAGCTTTGGTTGGAGAGGGGGGCTTGAAGTGTATAACAGGAAACTGCTTTTCTTTTTCTGTTTCAATCTGGTTTTTAACAAAATGTTTTGCAGGCTTTTCTTGCAGGGCGAAGGGCCATTAAGCCGAGAGGAGAGAGCTGCAGTCACATTTGTGAAGAGTAATCCAATCCAAAGGGGCTGACCGCTGTTAATTTTTATTACTGAAAAGACTCTGTTTTGCTTTCACCTCATCTCACACAACCCCTGGCAGCTTTTATGCGAATCTAGTGTTTGATTAACCTATGCAGTATACTTAAGCCCCATTTGTATGCACCTAGTACACACATAAATGGGCAGAAAATGTACAGCTGTAAAATATTCATATGTAGGCAGACATAAATGGCATAGGTGAAACCACAAGTTATGTACCTTCTCCTGTGTCTGCCCGCTTCCTGTTGCCATGCCTGAGCTTTATGTAAAGTAAATATTCAGAGCCAACAACATAAAGTATACACACTTAATTACTTATCCGCTTGAATGAAAGAAAGGAAAAAGTGAAACATATTAAAACACTGCAGAGATACAGAAAACCAACGCCATTTGCCAAATACGGATTTAGCACAACAGAAGCTTTTGGAAGTTTATTTATGGAGTCTGTTTGATAGTGGAAGATGTACAAACAGACAGCCAGTCAGACTGACAAGACTGTGTGGGGGAGATCAGTGAGGTAGAAAGCCCTGATTGATAAACTCCCTATCAGGCTATTTACGATCTGGCTGCAGAAGAGGCAGGCTTCGCCAGACAGAAAAGCAATTAATCTGCAAACGAGCTGGGGAACAGCCGGCCTGAGCATTGGAGCCTCCTACCAGCGTCGCTCTGGAGGGGAGATAAGGCTGCAGACGGCTATTTATTGTACATTTTAATTAAGTGCTTGTTAACGCTAGTTATCTTAACAGTCACAAAATTACCGTTGTAATGCATTTAGTTTGAGGAAAAATGGAGAGGGCTTGAGCACTCTATGAAAACTGGCACAGCTTGCCTTCATTTGAAATCACAGGATAAATTCAGAGGAGGCGGATGCCACAATGATCTAAGCTCAGGCACTAATGGTTATTTAATATGGCCATCAGCGGTCCCAGGTCCCCAGCATACGGCACTCACACAATAGCCTCCAAACCCTCTTTAACACTTATTTGAGATGACAGGAAAAATGAAACCGTTTGTGCTTTCAATGGAAAAGCAATCATTGGTACATTATACTCCGCTTGCCCTATCATGCTAATGCCGGGTAAAAATGTCACCAAATGTATTTAAAGGCCTGATGGAGTGTTGCTGTTTGATTCCTGCTGCCTGCCTGATTAATAAAAACCTTCAATTTGTATGTAAATGCAACCTGGGGCTCATATCATCTGCACACCTGCACCTGGAGAAAAATAATAAACTCAAGTTTAATGTGGCAATTATGAGAGTTTATGGGGATTGTGGAGAAGAGGGCGGCAGGCTTGATGAGGGGGCTCTCGGAGGGGAGTGGGCCGACCTGGAACCAGCCCACTACAGGAATGACCTGATGCACAAATGTAACCCCAGCTTACAGATCTTGCATGTATACCGGAACCCTACAGGCGTACGGATGAAGGCAGCCTTGTTGAATGAAGCTATGTGCTTTTCATTATCAGGAGCAACAAAAATCTGGGCAGTCTAATTGTTAAGTAAAGGGGAAAGGGCTGTTCTCTCTATCAAAACATATTAGGCTTGATTCTTTGTCCAATGGTCATTTATTGCAAGAAAAACTGAAGAAAAAAAAGTGTCTAGAGTTCAGACTACCCCTGCCAGACAACTGCACAAAAAGTCTTCATGCTCCTTGAACATTTATATGTTTGATCATATTCTAACCAGAAACCTGAAAGCAGCCTGTTGAAGTTTTAAATGAGAGACCTAAACAAAAAGCACAAAATTGTGAAGTGAAAGAAAAATGATGCTTACTCTGATTCCTCTAAATAAAACAAGCAAGTATTTCACTATTTTGCAAGGAATAGTGTCAGAAATGTTAGTCTCCAGACACTTTTGAGATCATGAAGTCATGTAACACTTCATTCCACTTTGCAATTAGAAACTGCTTTGTTTTGGTCAATCAAATGAAATCTCAATAAAATATATTGAAGTAGTTAACTTAATATCATGTTAAAAAAAATTAAGAGATTTAAATACATTTGCAGGTCACTGTGCCAACTGCAAGTATGACTGCTAAAATCTCTCCATGGAACCCTAAAGCCACAGTACTTTGTTTAAAAATATAGAATAAAAAGAGAAAGTGTGGTAATGACAACATAGCCTTAAATCAGATTTCTACAATTCAGCTGATCAGCTCTATTTTTTTTCTTATGTTTTTCTTTTTTTAAAACACCTTCCAGCCTCACACTCCGTCTTCCCTGGAAACAGAGTGAGATTGTATTGACTGGATTTGAGAAGAGTAAAGACTGAGGAGAAAGATTAAAGGTGAATATTGTTTACCAAGCTTACTCTGGTGGCAGCATGCAGCTTTCACCCACTCGCTGGGACTTTGAAGCCAGCTCCATCTTCACACCTTCACACAGCTCAGCACAAACATGTCTCACCTTGCCCACTGTAACCTGTCAGGATTAGCTACGCTAAAGTAGGGAGACACAGGAAAAGAAAGGGCCTGCTCAATAGTTTGATGCAAGACCCCTACCCACTGCCGTTATCCCTTTGCTTCTGACAACTCAACAGAGTTTGGACCAAAACACTAAAAGTTTAGCATTCAAATACTAATGCAAAAATCAGTCAGACAAAGCAAATGCAAAAAAACAACAAAAAAAAAAAACAGCAAATACGTCTGAAATATGCCTTTAAAAAGCTTCATATTGTAGAAAAAAGGATATTTATTGATTGCGCTTTTCGTAGATGATGCAGCAGTGCTTTACATGAGCCCAGGTTTGAGCTAAAGCTTTTCAGTAACTTCACTATTATGAAGATGTTTAATACAACCACACACAGAAAGATGACAAAGACGAAGAAGCAAAAGAAAGAAGGTGAAAGCAGTGATTTAGAAACTTCTGTGATTTGTATTATCTGGGTGAGTAGACTGAAGGGACGCAGTGAGATAGTGATAATAGTTATCTGCAAAGATTATCTACTCAGGCATGATAATAGTGCTACAGTGGTGTGACTGCGAATCAGTACCTTGATAGAACAGAAGATGTGGGCCCTTTCTCTCAACAGTAGGCTGAAAAAAAATCCTCACTTGCCTAATAGCTTCAGACTGCAGCCATTGGGCCCTGCTAATCTTCCTTTTCTCTAAAAATAACTTTTTTGTGCTCTATGAAGATTGGATTTTACAGATCACAACGGCAAGGCAATGCATTCACTCAGCTGTACTTCTCATGAGAAACGTATCGTGATCTCTAATAATATTCTGTATACGGCTTCAGTCAAGCGCTACCTTTAAATGCGATGCTGTATTAATATTAATATTTATGGACTGTGGAGGAGCAGGAGCCATTTGAGGGGTATGGGCAGAACAAACTCCCATTAATTCCTATGGAGGGGAAAGTCCAAATTAATTCCTATTCACATTTTAATGCATTTATGCTAATGCTTGTTCAGATGGAAAGGGTTGGGAACCCATAGGAGGAGGGTTAAAGTTGACTTTAGCACCTGAGCAATCTCTCTTCAAGTAGGGAAATTGGCCTACGATTAAATGGGACCAACCACTTTCATAAAATCACACAAAACCAAGTCCATGATTGCAACATTTTCAAAACTAATAACTTCTTTTGAAGTTAAATGTGTTTCACTATCTTTATTTAGATATTCAAAATTTTAAAAAGCTAGCATATTTACAATGCCTTGCAGAAGTATTCATACCTACTGAACATTTTCAAGTTCAACAAAGTTTGTTGGGAGTTTATTTGACATAGTCTGAAGTCTGATTTGGAGTTCTGCTGAAAGCCAGGCAATGGACACAGCAGGCAAGAGGATAGAGGCAACATTAATGTTTTGTTGCATCCATGCCAAACACCTTGCATCGTCAAAAACTTACATTGTAAATCATCCTGAACATTTCATCCCCACTGGGATGATGAATGGAGACAGATACATAGAAAGCCATAAATCAAATTTGTTTGACCCTTGAAAAGATGTGAAATCTCAACAGAGATTCACCAGCAGGACAACAACAATAAAACATGCCGGCAGAGCTGCAAAGTAATACTTTAGATAATAGAACGATGTTGAAAATTGTCTTCGTTAAAATGATTGCCCAAATACAATGATGAATTTTCGGTCTAATACAATATAATATTACGAAATAATGTAAAATTTTGTCATGAAAAAAATCAGAAGATAGATCTAAAATCAGTATTTCACATCATGCTTTTGAGATTTTTTTGCAAACACTTTTTTAACCTAATCATTAAGTAGCATTTTTTTATTTGTCATTGAAAAGGGACTATTTTTTTTGTCTACAAAAGTTCTTTTAATTTTCTTTTAATCCATATTTTCCTCAAAATTATCCTAAGAGATGATATGAAAGGAGGGGTCTTAGCAAGACTTGACCATTAATCTGGGTGTATATGTCACAAAAAGAAATCAAACAAGCTAATAAAGTAAAAGTTTTCATCAAATGATTTAACTACACAATGACAGTGGTCCCCAAATCTGCTGGTCAGGAGCCATTTACTGCATGATTGAGCTTTTGAACTTCTCCCACAAAACTAAGTCAAATAAATTGATCATCGGTAGACTTTATAGAATGCTGAGAAGATGATCCACTCCTCTGAATGTAGTGCACTGGAGTAGGGACACTTAAGAACATGTAGGACAGCGGGCCTAGATGCTTAGGGGTCACTGCTGTGGTAAATGACCTGTGGTCTACTTTCAGGTGTTCCTTTACATTGCTAAAGTTGAAAATTACAGCAATAATTCTAAATGATTGTTAACAAAAACAAACGGTAAACTTTTAAGCTTCACGCTTCCAAGCTAACAAACTGTTTTCGATCACTGACAAAGAAAAGCATTAAGGTTAAATGCGGAGACTATTTCCACACCCCATCTGTCCCCATCTCCATTCCAACACCTCCAGTCAACTCCACTCTGTTCCAGAGGGAAATCCACATCTATTCATTCTGGTTTGTCTGAACCGGTTAATGTGGTGCTGAGCTGAGGCAAACACAAATAGATTGCAAAGGTGACAATCGTCTCCCCCTCCACTCCACTGTGTTACAGCTGTTATCATTACACATTTACTTGGAGGACAAGCATGCGCTCCATCCAGATAGGTCCATATCAGTATATGTCTATGTTGTGACACCTGGAGGGTAATTGTCATTAATTGCTCTCATTTGAGCTGCAGGTCAGGGCAACTGAAGCGCAGGTGTTTGGGACGAAACATGATTATTTCTATCCAAAGAATGGGAGGAGAGGAAAGAATGATTTTGTCTTTGAACAAGGCTCCAGAAATGACGACTGTTCATTTTTCTGGTTTTATCACGCATTAGTGGATAATTGGGGCTCCGAAAAAAAAAAAAGTGAGAAGAATGTCATCATCATTATGCCCCCTCCTTTCCTCAATTTCATCCATTCATGGGTGAAGCACTCTATCAGCTTATATATAGAAAATCTGAAGTACGAAGATAACTACAGTGACCACAAAGTCAGTACACCGGTCATTTAGCCACTTGAAACACCTTAAATGAAATTCTAACATTTTATATGTCATATCTTAGACAGCTTACCTTTTTGGACTACATGCACAATTTTACCGTGTACACTCAATACTGTGACAGTAAAAAAAACACTGTGGCTTTCAAGAGCTTTCACACCCCATGACTTTTTTGAATAAAACTCCATGTATTGTGTTAGAATTTTATTTGACAGACTAGCAAACGTGTAGATTTGTCAAGCGAAAGAACCCTTTCACTTTACCTGTTAGAAATGGTTTTCACCATTTCTAAAAGGTAAAAAAATCTAATAGGTTTAGTTCTTATTTGTATTCTGCCCTGTTTACTCTGATACTCTTCCACACTCTCTTTTCTCAGAATACAAAAATTGTCCTCATTAGTGAATAGAGTGTGGCAAACTTGGCAAGGAAGCAGAGATGACAATTATTAGTCATGCGCTCCACAAATCTGACCTTTATAGAACACTGACAACAAAAAGGATATTGCTAAAAGAACTTGAGATCAGTTCAGTTCAACTTTTCAACCGACATTTAAGAGCTTTTTTATGGCAGTAAAGTAACAGTGCAGAACACCTTGTTCTCTCTAGAGATGGCAGCATCATGCTGTGGGACGCCTGTGCGATGCACAGACGAGAAATCTGCTCAGGGTTAATAAGATGATGGATGGAAGTAAATACGGAGCAATCCGGAAAGAAAAAACAGTCAAGAAAAATCTGGGAACTGGAGCAGGACAACAGCCAGAGCAACAATCTAAAGATGTAGATCGTTAAAGAAAACAAACAAACAAAAAAAAACATCTAACACATACATTGATTTATCACATAAAATCCCAGTAAAACATGCTTGACATCAGAAGTTGCAGCATGAAAAAATTATAAAAATATCAACTGGTTTAAGTACTTTTGTGAAGCACTTTTTTATCATATTTTTCTCAAATTCCTTTAAAAACTTAAGAAATACAACATTAAACGAACACTCCTTAAAATACTTCACCTTGTGATTAAAACTGGACGGGCCATGGTTTAATGCTGAAGATTTTAAAGCACCAGAAATTTATACTACCATTGTGTGACTACCTTGTTTTCAGTGATTTCAAGTGTTAATAAAATAAGTATCAGGACTGAGTTGCAGAAGATCTAAAGTAATTTTAGAAAACATGGAGTTAATGCTTTAGCATGGATCTCTTTTTTTTTTAATCATTACGTAATATGTACACTGAAAAGCTTAGAGCAAAGCAGCATTACATTTTTGCAATCTAATAAAAGAACTTCCTTTTTATCTTTTTTATGAAAGACAAATCGCGTTTTTGTCACACTGATTTTACATTTGTTTATTGAACGTCGTATTTTCATACTTTGGTATTTAAATATTAGCTGAACTTTCAGATATAATGCAGTTCTTTGCGTATTTTCTCACTAATACACCTTTTTGAGTCTGTCAACTCAATGTTGAAACTTTTTAAAGTTATTTTTGTCTGTGTTGTTGTGTTGGATTGCAGTAGATTTCAATCATAAAAAGGTCGGCAGTGTATTTTCATAGTTCATGGCATTCTTCTTCCTTACTTCAAAATTCAGTCAGTCCTCCCCTGCTGTTGCCATTCATCTGCATTTACCCAGAGACTGACACGAATGTGACACTGACACACTCCTTAGGCTGTGATGTTTGCTTTTTTTATTATTTTTTCTTTGTACAGAAACAACAAAAGAGCCATTTAAGACTCGTAGCTAGAACTAAGCCTGTCATTCTGCATGGATGTGTGTATTTGCATGTGTGTATATGAGTGCGTACCCCACATGGGCGGAGTGCAGACACCAGGCGCAAACATCCTCAATCTGTCCTAATAACGCAGCAGTATACAAAGCACAGACTTCAAATATAACAACCAAGCTACATTTCCTCATAAAAACACTGTTTACCATTGCTGTGATAATTTACCCAGCAACATGTGCCCTCCACGAGAGCAAACACCAAGGGATTCCGCTGCGCGTGTGAGTTGGCTGACAAAAATACACAGCAGCAGCTGGGCTCCATGTTTGAAGGCCAGCCCTCCACACTTGGTAGCTCAACATGGAGGTATGCTGTGACTTCAAGTCTTGTTAGTGAGAGGAGGAGACAGAGGGTGTGCTTGAACTCGGGTATGCAGTTGCTGGTGACAAATAAGATGTTAATCAGCACCTTCAGTGTGAATTTTTTACCCAACTTTGTCATGATCTTGTGGTTTGTGGTTTTTTGGGGGGGTTGTGTCGTCTTACAGTGGCATTTTAAAGGAATTTTAATCCAAAATATGTTAAAAGTTTCTGTCCCTATTGTTTACCAGTCAAATATAATTGCAATTGATTTAATGATAAAAAAAACATTTGATAGAGCACATTATTAGTAGTTCAAATAAGGCTTTATATTTTCTTAGATCAAAGGTAACACAGTCAGTCAAACAAGTAAATGTTTTGCCTTTTAATGACAGGAGAAGAAGATTTAAATAGGAATGTTGAAATTATTTTATCAGCTTAGGAAAGTTCAACAATTTCAAAAGTTTTGCTGTTTCAAACCAACGTGATTTATGGTCATGAACTGCAGTACTTCATTTTAAATTAAGGGAGAAGCAAAAACTGACCCACAGTTGTACCTGAAGCTTTTGTGTTTTCAGTTCTTGAGGTTCGGCCATCTGAATCTTTTGCATGACTGGAGGAAAGTCAGCTTCTCTGCTCCGAGGTTTTGTTTGCCTGGAGGTCACTCTGCAAAGAGAAGTACCGATCTCATCTGGTTCTGGATTTCGGATGTTCAAAAGTCCCTTGCTTTAGTTTCAGAATTGGGTGACGTACTTAAAGAAACTGAAAAACGTTGTTGAGTAACTCCAAGGAAAAAAATTGAGAAATATCACAACAAAAGCCTTTGTTGGTATTTCATTAAAAATTCCAAACTATCCAAAATACAATGCAAACACAAACATTTGTCTGAACAGAATCACAAATTGCCACAAGGACTAATTATCCTATCAGAAGAGGTCTTTTGGTGACACAACAGACACACGGCCAATCAAACAAAGGGTTAGATTTTTATTCCTAGTTTAAGGTAAACTTCTTTTAACCATGGCACTTAACAAGGTCATATAAGCATTCATGTGTATTAAAGATACACATGAATGTATCTTTAATACATTCGCCTCAGTCCGTCTACAGGACTGAAAGGATTAGGACTGGATCTAAAAGTTCTGCAGGGATTTATTGACAGGACTTGGTGGAAGCAGTTAAGTGAGGTGGAAAATTAGATTTGATGTTTTCTGCAGATTATCTCGAAACATAAAAAGAATTCAATAAATGTTTCATAATTGTGGTTAAATACTGTAAGCCTGATTCATAGACATTTTATTTTTTTTCTTCGAAGCCCAAATAAAAATCCATTATATTCTTTGTTCTCATGGCAGAAGTAATCTTATTATTAAGTCTTAAAGCCTTGCACCCAATTTCTGGTTTCCACATCCCGTCTTTTCATTTGTGCTGCAGAGACTAAAAAGGGGGAACCTGAGGCTGGTAGTGCCAGAGTCTGCTTGCCAAAGCTTCACAGAAGACAGATGGCACGCGGAAATCAATAACCTCACACAACATCACCCATTTTGTGAACAAATGAATTTGCTTTGACAGTATGTGTATGAGCGATCTGGTGACCTGCTCTCTTCCCGTCTGAATATCCTCCCCTTTCCTCCCCAAGCGCGCTGTTATTTATGGCAGTTGAGCCCTCCACTCCTGTGTGCTTTGATGTTTAATTCAAGGACCCACAACCAGGCAGGGAGGAGAGCGTGGGTGTGTTGGGAACTCATGGGGTCTCCGGAGCTCAGGAACTCTGATTTCCTATAAATATTCCCTGTGTTGCTCTCATTGGTCTCTGCCTGTGTGGATATCGAGCAGTTACTCCTCTCAAGGCCACAAGTTGTGCTAAAGAATTGTTTGCAGTTCCACTATGACGACAGAGGCTAATATCATAAAAAGTGATTGGCATCATTCATTCTGACTCAGTTCATAAGACAGCAAAGTATTAAGTGTTAAGTCCAATCAAAGCCCAATAATGTCTATCCTATCATCAAATGGTGATTCTGCTATCAGACCTTCAGTATCCGCCACTTCACTCTCACTACCTCTAACCTACAATATATCTTTTTCCCTCTCAGTTGCTTTATCTCTCGTGTTCACTCTCTCTTTCTCCCTGGCCGGACACACTCAGAGATTTATTCTAGCAAAGAGCAGCTCTAGCAAGGGTCTGGTGTTTGCAATTTATGGTTTAATAAGTCTTACATAAGTCTTGCAGGTGTGCTTTACGTCCCACACCCGAGCCCATTTGGAGGATTTATGGAGGGCCTTTGGATTGCTGGCTGATTTAGAAGTCCTCTTTCCTGTCTCAGGCCTGTCCAGGCCACCGCACACTCCCCAAGACGTCCAGTATGCCTGGCCAAATGTTTGTCAAACTGGGGTCTAGCTGGGGACGCGTCTGCCAAAGAAACACAGACATCACAGTTACACCCTGTCTGGACTGAGCACAGGTGTATGATATAGTGTTCATAAACCTAGGTAATGGTGCACTGGTGTTAGCCACCTTGTTAATAATAAGCACTGAGATACAAATCAGAGTGACATATAGTCTGGACTTGAGGTGTCCCACTGGACATGCCTGTACCAGAGGGTTTTTTTTTTTTTTTTAGTCAGGACATGCTCAAAAGCCGTATTCAGTTCTGGTACATGTGGCCATTGTTACGAAGAGGAGAATGGTTCTCCGTCTTGGCTGGCCCCACTAACCTCTACCATTGTGCACGCACACTTGCAACTGTACGATGACACACAAGCCACACAACAGCTGAGCAGAACCTCAGTGAGAAGGGTCCTCAATGGAAATCTGTGTTGCTAAATAAGAGGGTATTGTGACAGGGAAGTGCGCAGGTGGTGGGTTTTTAATATCCAAGCAAAGAACATGGCCTTAATCAGCAACAACATCCTCCTCAGTATCCCTCTGCTGATTCCAACAAGCACATGAACGGTGTTGCTTGAAAGCCACGCTGATGAGAAATGGTGCAATCTTCATAGCCCTAGTGTTGGCTGGTAATTGCTCATCTGGGTAAATGCTAATTGACAATGATCTTTGACCTCCCCTGTCTTCCTACATATGTAATTTCTCATGGTGGCCCCCCAAACATTGCAAAAAAGCATCTTTCATAGGCAAAAATGTAGCGGTACGTGTCAGTAAATTAGATTATCATTCAAAAGTTTTTTACTTTTTTCAGTAGATATTTAAAAAAATTATTGTGATTGTTTCAAGTGTTTGCTTTTGTTAATTTTAAAATGCCTTGTTAATGGAAATAAATAAAGTTTTGTTTCTGGGAAAATTGTAATACTGCATAAGACCAGTGTAAGAAAGGATTCAAATACAGAAATGTTGCACTGCTATAAAATATCTTAATATGCTATATATTGTAATAGTTGGTCGAGGTTCTTTTAGCTATAATTACTCTGGCTCTGGTGTTAAGGAAATGTAGGTTGCTTTCATAGTGGCCTTTAGATCATCTACATTGTTGAGTCTGGTGTTTTTTATTTTCCTCTTAATAAAACCCCAGAGATTTTTTTCACGGTTTATGTTAAGGGAGTTGACTGACTAATTAAGCTTACTGATACTAAGGCAGTTAAACAATGTGCTGGTTCTTTCGACAGAGTGGATATATGCCAAATCCTGCTGGAAAATGATATCTGCATTCCATGAAGCTTGTCAGCGGAGGGAAGTATGAAATGCGTTCGATTTCCCAGGTAAACAGCTGCATGGCCTTTGGACATCACACAACACAGTGGACTAATGCCAGGAGATGACATGGTTCTCTAAATCACATCTGACTTTGGAAACTTGAAGCAACTTGGATTTTGTGCCTCTAATCTCTTCCTCCAACCTTTAAACCCTGATTTCCAAATGAAATCTAAAGTCCATCTAAAAAAAAAAAAACCCTGGACTGCTCAACGACAGTCCAGGGTTTTTCTCCTTACCCCAGATATGATGCTTCTGACTGACTGTAGTTCAGTAATGGCATAACAAAAGGAATTCAGAAGGATTCCTGAAGAACCTACTCCAGCCAAAATCCAATCCTTACATATTGGCCCCAAACCCGTTGCTATGCAACTTTTTCTAAAGTATGGGTATTACTTTTGCTTGTGCAGCTTTTTCAACTGCACCTTTTTCTTCCACTTAGCCTTCAATTATAGTACAAAGACAGAGAACTCTGTGATCACTTCTACATTGAACTGTTGAGCACCATTCTAGTCTTTTTTCTTGTTACCCGATAAAGTTGACTGGTTCAGGAGTGAATCTCCTCCAAAAAATGCAATATTAATTAACTCAATTGACATTTTCATAACACGCTTTTTTCTTCCACTCAGCTTTATACAATTTATTTTGATACAGGAACCTGGACACTTTATTTATCAATGATCTTTTGTCCCTGGTTCTCAATTTGGAGAGAGTCATTGACTGTCAACAAGAAAACTGTCATAAAAGCATTCTTTCAATTAACTGTGCCATACAGCAAAATTTCTGTATTAAAAATCTTGGAACCTTCCAGAAAACTAAATCTGTGATTTTCCAATTGCTTTAATACAACAAGTAGGATTATTACAAATAAATACTGAAAATGTGCCACTCTGTCCCTAATCAATCTATTTAATATAAGTTTTAATTTTCATTATCAATATTTTATGATATATGAAAAAGTGCAACTGCAAATGAGTTTAAATCTGTCACCCTCACAATTTTTTATAAGTTTTAAAAAAACATTTTTTTAAATTCTCCTCAAGGTCTGTCTCAAATAAATACCGGTAATCTAAATAAATGCATTGGGTTAATCTTCTTGAATATCAAATCATAATGACTTTTTGTCCATTTCGCTCTGAAAATATTAAAGCCGGATATAAAGCCATCAATAATACAAGAAGCTATTTAACTGTAAACAACTAAGGTACACAAAGCCAATCCCTGGGCAACAGGAAAAAGCTGTTAGGCACTTGCTGACTGGCAGGTGGACGAAGACGCGGTGTGCCATTGTTTCCACTGGGTGGGTTTGTATACGAGAGGATGGAGGATTACAGTGAAGGAAAAGACGATGCAGTCTACTCAATGGATAGATGGGGATGCTAGGCGCCAACACGCGTACACACACACACACACACGCAGGCACAGGACACTCGACCAGTCAGACTCTCCCGTCAGCGCCACCAGGGACCCGCCATTCTCATGCAACAATGCAAAAAAAGCTCATTACCATCTTCTAAATATGCATGAATAAAAGCCTGAATAACCATGGCCAGTTGTCACCTGAAGACTGGCCTTTTACTGTCCAATAAGCAAACATATCCATCTCCGGGACTGATAGGCCTCATAAAGGAGGTCCTCTTACCGCTTTTCCCTGGAGCACTGCAAAGAAAGGGAATTTTGAAATGCTAAGTAAGGAAGTGAGACAAGGAGGGAGGGGAGGCCAAGAATCAGTCATGTTGAGTGACATTTCTCAAATCTGCGCATCTTATCCAGGGTGAGATATTCCTATCTGACTGTCATAGGATGTGACACAACAAACCCTAAGTCTGTGAATGAGGGAGTGATTGCACAGCGCTTAACAGACAACACACGCCGCGCCTCCTTCCTGTTTAATGCCAAGTGTAAAAGGAAAAGGGAGGCAGTGTGATCACACAGGCAAAGTAAAAATGTCCTTTGTTGGCTTTACCAGGGGAAAATACCGCTTCTTTGTTTCAGAACCAGTTGTATTGCTAAAAGTAAAGGAAACAATGTAGTAAAGGATCGCTTTGAACATTAACTTTGTTACTATTTATATGAGCTGTCCATCATTACACAATGCGATAAATTATGGAAGGAAATGGTATAAGTAAGCAGGAAAAACAGGCAGACGAAAAACAACTTGGGCATAACTGCTTTGTGTCAAACAAGTCTAGACAAAAAAACGCAAGAGGATAATATGGCTTCAAATGGATAAAAGGACACTGTTCTGTTCAAGAAAGCTAAAGTGAAAACTACATAAACACTAGTTGAAGACACACCTTTGTTTTGTTTTTCAATAAAATTAAATTAAGAATGACAATCACTAAATTTAATCCCACAAACCTTCTTGATCGCTTTATTCAGTAATCAGAAATTCACTTAAGCACAATGCACTGGATAACAAGAACATGAATTTTACAATATCAAAACCATCGGGCAGTCCTATCATTCTGAACTCTTGTCAAAACCTCTGATGTGCCCAGCTCTCAATGCGACAGTGAGGAAAAAAAAAAATCTCAGCTCAATTTAAGTCTCATCCAAAGAGCTTACAACTGTAATTAAATCATTAAATTCTTGTCTACGCTTCACAGAGCGTAGAGAAATTAACTTCCCACCAACCTCATTTTCTATTTGAACATGAAATAATGATTTTCTGCCAGTCTAATTACAAAGCCAACATCTGATCAAGCCCGCATCCAGAGGGGATTATCACATGCGCCAGTATTAGACCTCATTACCAGCCTGAGTGCAGAATTATTACATCTTGTAATTGGATGGTGAGATTTATATACAGATCGGGCCGGTTTCTGTAAGATTGTAATTACAAGCTTCGTTGGTTAGCTACTTATCAGAACTTTGCAGGAAAACAAAACAAATGGCTGAGCGAAATGAGCATGTCATTAACCTGTAACCCCAGCGTGGGGGGAGAAGTGGTGTAACGCTCGTGTCTGCATTAAGGGAAATAGGTTCATCCATTTCAGTGCCCCGCCTGTGATGGCTGAGCAAAACAGTCTGTTTCATTTATTTAACCTGGGTAATCTGTGTGGGTAGAAAACACACGCACAGAGAGAGGGAGAAGAAAAAAGGCTATAAATGAGCTGTCTCTTCTGCCAGGATGGGCTCAATGTTTCTATTACTTAAGGCTAACAGGCTGTGAAGCCATCCATTCTGGAGGCTGCGAGGGGGCTATTTCGCCTGCCTCACTGAGAAAAGGGGGCCATCGATCCCAGAGCCTCTGCCGCTTACCTGCAAGAGTACAGGGGCTTTGTTGCAGCACTAAAACAAAATAGAGGGAGGTAAACCTCACAAAAACAAATACAGACACAAATGAGAAGGAGGAGAAGCCTACTTAGCTCCTAAGTAACCCCTAACATAAACAGGCAAGTAATCAATGGGGAGGCCAAGCTTGCTGAGATGGCCAGGAAAAAAGAAAAAAAAAGGGGGGAGATGGGGAAAGAAAATAAAAATTGTTCAATTACGGGGTAAACACGTTTTTTCTCTTTTTTTCAACCAAGTGATTTTGCAGTGCAAATCAATGCTGGCAGGTCAGGCTGCCTGCTACTAATCTTGGCATTACAACTCTCCAATCAGAAGCGCTCAGGTAATGGAGTTGTTATTGAACTTCATAGTCTGGATTAGATTCTCGCTGAAGATCAATGCTGCGCTAAGATGAGACTGATAAACCCTTGATAGCAATCTGAATCCCTGAAGCCATGGAGTGAAGCATGCTGGGCTCAAATACTGAGGAGGTGGTTAGTGGGGTTGTCTGGACACAGCTCCTCCTCCCCTCTTATCCCTTTTTTTTTTTTAAATATTGGTACCAAGGCGTTTCATTCTTATCTCACAATTTTTAAAGGGTAAAAATCATAAAATTTTACAGCCATAAATTCTGAAAATGTTAGAATTATGAAATTGCATTTTACATTCCTAATGCTTTAATTAATTTCAAATTACATTTGTTGATATTAAAAGATGAGGCACTTCCAAATTTGGATTGACAACTTCTGCAACAACCTAAAGCTATGAGACAACAGCATCAGTTTATACCAAGCCAAGGACTCATAGCTAAAACAGGGAGTCAGCAGCAAAACAGCTGAGGTGACAGTGGTCTTTTTTTTTTTTTTAGTATAAAGTTTATCACGTGTTTGCCCCAACTATGGGCGGAGAACAAGAGAGTAGAAAAAAATCTGAATCCCCTAATGTACATTTTCACAACAGCTCCTAGGAATGATGATTTTCACATCCCCATGATATCATTGAGCTCCAAGCTAATAAGGTGTGGTGATACATGTGAAATTCTTCGTCTGCATCCAAAATAAAGTTTGCTATTTAGTGTACACTAGTATTCGCTACCACGCCTGAGAAAACCAGTGTATTCTAAAGACTAGTTGTTTCAACCTGGCTGTCAGGGCAAACAGAAATATAGATTCCCAAAGAAGATACTGTATCTCTAATGATATTGACGAAACAATTTCCTCTTCTTTTCCAAAGAGAATATTGTACCGCAGACTCCAACTCCTCAAGCCAATCAGCTTCTTACTGAGTGCATCTAATGTGTGTCAAACAGCCCGATCCAGCCTTTGGACTTCACAGGCGTCACATTCTTAGATTGCAACTGAGAGTTTCACAGCAAGAGGTTATGTCTGGTTTAGGATAAAACAACATAAACATTTTTATTGTGTTTTGCTTTGTTTGTGGTTCGTTGTTGGTTGAGTGCACACAGGCCACTGACCCTGATGCTACAAATTTGTTTTGTAAAGTCAGTGACTGGTAAAGAGTCATTGACCCTAACCCTACTCCTGCAGCTTGAGCCTATCCCAATGCTAATACTAATGCTAATGCTATTGCCCTAAGGTTGAATAGTCACTTTTGGTTCTGTTGAGCTTATGACACAGCTCATTCTGTTCACGCTGCAATTGATGATAGTAAGGTACCAACACTTAATAAATTAATATTTGTTTTTATTCTACTTAAAGGAACATATTGAACTTAGAGTGGATGATAAATAGTGTCCCAGACGCTACTGTCTTTGTTCAGCTGAATTACTAATTCTGGATGTGATATCATCATGCCTACTGTCCAAAATTGTGAGTCTATATCCATCTTCGCCACCATCCTGGTAATCCTTCATTCTACTCAATCAGTCACTTTAATGGCTAGTTAATGTAACTTTACGAACCAGTTATCAATATTATTGATTTCTAACTCTGCAAAATATCTTGAAAACATATTTTATTAAAATAATATTTTCTCTTTCCTCTCTGCTTTTCCGTTATAAACTGGTTGTTTGAACATTTAGCAATTTGTTTCTTTATTAGCTTTTAAAGCTAGATTGGCCGCATATCCAGTTCCTCAGAACAAACCTTGACTCTCAAACATGCCCACACTCAGCTGTGAGATATATATATATATATATATATTTTTTTTTTTTTTTTTACAATGCCGCACTTTACCATGTTGGTATTCATACAGTAATGATTGAGAGAGACTGAGCGCTATTAATTCCTGATAATCAGGTGATGCCCAGACTTTGCCATTTTAATCAAAATGACCATCTATGTTAGTAATTCCCTTTGATATTTACTATGAATAGCCAGACCAAACCTATTTTTGCACAACACAGTAAGAGAATACTTTTTTAATTATATTCTTTACTTTTCCCTTCCGTTATCAATATGGCTGCTGATTTCTGAAGATATTAAATGAGTAATCATGATTATGACCATGTTTTATGTATTTATTGCATTTTGTCCAAAACCTTTTGGCCGACAAGCTAAAAATTCTACTTTATTTTTTTCTGCTTCCAGTGCACGCTAGCAATTTATCCCAGCAACTCAGACACCATTTAGCATTAACCCAAGTGGGGCAACAAAACGGCTCACAATCAATGCTGGATCAATCCAGCAGGCAAATCAATCACAGGATTTTTTTTTTTTTCTTTGAATATTTAATTAAACATGGTGGCAAACAACTCAAGGATTTATTATTTGATGCTAAGAGCATTAGTGATTTTCTTCTTCTGCCTTGTCACATGGGGCCCAAATGCTTTGCTGGTCAGTAAGCTTAAAGGAACCAGGGGAATAACATGCAGACACTTTTCCAATATATAATCATGTGTATGTATACATGAAAATATACTCTCTTGCCTGTGTTCCTAATCCACTGCCGCTCTGGGGCACTCATTTCATTAGACTTGGCCTGGCGAGGTTGACAGGCTGTGAGGCCTCTTTAATATATGCTATAATGGCTGTCCAATCCCAGTAAATGATGCTGATGAGCGATGTTCATTTCGTTTTAGTCTGCTAATGTGGCTAATGGAGGAGCAGGAGTTTCGCATGTGTGCTAAACTCAGAATCTGTTTGTAAAATTGACTGAAAAAAAAAAGTTTGTATTTAAAAAAATAAAAAGGTTAATGATTAAGGCTTTATATAAAACAATAAAAATCTGTGATCCACTTGTATTGACTAGAATCAAACCTGCTAGTGCCATAAGAACTTGAATCACATTCAGAGTTTAGGAGAAAACTAAAAGTCGGAGTATCAAAGAAAATGCCAGAAACACAAAGATTAGCAGATCTAAACACAGAGCTACTGAGATGTGGAGCAGAGGGCCCTCAGAGAGCTGATAAGAGTGGGCGTGGGCAATGATGAGGCCCACTCATGGGTGCATTGTTCTCCTAAAAGGGGCGGATCTCCCCTGCGTTGGTGGTTATGAAGCAGCAATAGAGGTGCAGGGAGAGGGTAATTGTTATTGGCTGTGACAGCAGTGACCTGACAGCTGGGTCCAGTCTTGCTCCAGTACTTGTTGTACAACAGATCAGACTCAGACACACGCATACACACACGCACACACACTGTGCAGGCACAGACACTAATGCCGCCTATTGAGCATGTGCAGGGGTTTGCATGCATCTATGCTCAAATTGAACCCAATACAGTAAAGTATACATATTTATGACATTTTTCATAAAGTATTTAATTTTAATGGTAAAGAGACAAGATCTTACATGGCAATTTTATAGGCTGATTAAAAAAAATATTAATTTGTAAACTGATACAGATATTATAAATACTTTTGGCCGATTTTGATGGAAGTGCAATTATCTGTCATTGCGATATATACCTTATCAATTGTTTTGACATCCGTTTTTGACAAAATGGTGAAAAAATAATGGTAATTTGCAGCACTCCCACAAGTCTAATAGAAAGCTCTCTAATTGTAGGATAAATGTTCTTTTTTACTTTCCTAACCATATTAAAGTTGCTTTTGCCAGTACCGACGGAGCCTCAACAGCATTATCTATCAGCTAGTGAAAAGCCAACCTATTTAATAAACATTTTACTTAACCATCTTTTGGAAAACCAACTTTTAGTTTTATCTCACCAAGCTGGATAACAACAGAAATTTTGATGTTTCTCTTTTATGTTTCATCTAATCAGATCTGGTAAGTTGCACCACTAAATTGGGCTCAAGGTAAGATACACAGCCCTTTACTGTTCATAAAAACTATCACTACATGTTCATGCTATCCCTGATCAATACAAAATAGAGAGCCACAAAGCATATGGTTTATTACATCACAACAACATTGCTAAGTTGTCATAAAATTGCATTTTGAGGAAAACTTCAGCACATTTTCATTTAGTGCAACATCTTTCTTTGCCATAATTGCCTAACTTCACCACAGAGATTAATTTTTTCTCTAAATAGGAAGCAAAATCTGTCATAACCTTGTAGTTATTCCATGGTGACTGAATCATATTTAAATCCTGAAGAGAACAAAGAGGAAAGTTCTGCTACGCTTAGTAAATAATTAATAAGAAAATGCTAATTATGACTCACAGACAAATGAGATGAGAATTTTTTCACTGGGGTAATATAAGGTTGCTGCTGTTGTAATATTATGACATTGCAGGGTTTATCGACACATACAAGCAACATGTAACATTGTTTCCTAATGTAAACAATGTTGTTGTTTTTATAGCTCAACTAAAGAGATCACATCTATGTATTTCTGAAATCACTATATCTTCATGTATCATAGCGATTAGATTCCAGTGTCTGTTTTTTTCCAACACAAGCAAACCAAAGCACCTGAATCCAAAGGTATAGTGAAAATCTGTCTATATTTTTAATTTATTATTTATGTAATTTAATACTTTCATTAAACTTTTATTACTTGAATTAGATATTCAGAAAATATTGAGAATTATAAACTCTGGATCTAAAATCTGACTGTGAAAACCAATTGAAACCTCTTAAAATAAATGTTTTAGAAGTGAATGAAAAAGCATTTAAAGCAATTCCATTAATGTTTTACTGTCTGAAGTCAGCACACATTCATCTTTTTCATCTGATGTAAATGATGGCATCAGCTCAACATTGGTGTGGCTTAATACAGGCTAGCCAGTGTTCTCAGGCCAAAAAGTCAGTACAGGCTCTTCTCAAGCTATCCATCTTTGATTAGACATGGTGACTGCAGGCTCATGAAAATATTCAGTTACACGGCTGCTAATGTCCAGATTTTGGAGCCATCTTTGGCTTTGTTGTCATTAGCATCTACTTGCCTAGTATTCCCCCTGCAAAGTCCAGGCCTCTACACACATGAGAAAGCTCATATCCCATGTTGGTGCAGCTGCCTGGCCTCCAGTCTCAAACCAGCAGAAGCAACAGCTGAACGGACCAAAGTTTTGTCGTGCTTAATAAAAGTGAAAAAAATAAATAAATAAAAAAAATGCTGGAAAACTGATATTGAGTGTCCACAGTTGAGATGTCAGCCAGGGAAAAGGGTTGAAAACTGACCGGATGAAATCTACAAGAATGCTTTCATTCATATCCAGCTACGCAAATGTAAGGTTGTTTAACTAATCTGTCTCGAGCTATAAAAATGATCAAAAGGATTAATTCTTCACCTTTACATTGATTGACCTTTATTACGCATTTAAAGAAAAATATCATGAAATATCTGTATATTTATTTTATTCTTTTATTTTAGAATTTGTATTTTTTTTTTTAGAAATTAAAAAAAAGGGATTTTTACTGATTAATTTATAGTTAGTACTTTACTGTCACCTACTTCAATCTAAGAGTGGTAAGCACAAAGAAAGATTTATAAGACCAGGGTTAAGTCTTGATCCAACAGAGTTTATAACCAGAACCAGCACATTAAAACAAGAAAAGGTGTTTTACTGGTTAAAAATTCATCTACTTCATCACTTAATGATCCAGGAGTCTGCAGGAGTGCTGTTCTGAAACTTTATCTTGACTAGACTGATGGGGAAATATCAGCACAAACAGCTGTTTAAATAAATGGGAAAGTTACTAAAGGCAGGCAGGCTGTTCTGGCCCAGATTATCCAACAGCTGAATGGTTCCTCACTTTCGATTTGGCACCAGGTTGGTTAGAAGAAAGGGAAGGGAAACATTTAAAGAGAGGTACTGAGTCACAAAAACACATCATACGTCAATGATGTGGAGCAAAACAAAACAAAATCTCACAGGAAAGTTACTCAAAAGACAAATTCAAAATAATGTACAATGCAAATGGAAATATGTGTGGTAACCAAATCTTCTGTCAGTGTGATTAGTTTGTTCTCTGAGTCAGTCTGGCAAAGTCTCAAAATATTTCAGTGTTAGTTCAAATTGCAGGGCTGAGCTTACCTGTGCTTCTATAAAATGGGTGACATCATAGAGACTGATTAACCAATCAGAAAGTGAGATAACCTGTCGTATTATGAGAGAAACATCTCACTGGACATCTAACGAAAAATAGAATGAATTATGTTTTTTGGAAAACCATCAAAGAGGACTCTGTGAGTACAAAAAGTGGCAAGGATGCAGTACTGCAGCCAAAATAGCTGACTCATGACAAAGGCTGTTTTCATATTTTAACCATTTTAAAATGTTATAATTTAATTGTATAAAAGACAAAGCTTCACATTCAGGGTTTAACTGCCTCAATGATCCACTTTTAAATATTAATTATATTTAAAGGTATAATTAATAATAGATTGCTTCAAAGATTTCTCATTTTTTAGATGATCAAAACAAGGTTAGAGTCCAGCAGTGCTTTTTGAAGGGACCTGGAAAAAAGCAGGTTGTGTCAGTAAAAGGTAAAAATTGAGGTGTTTGTGTGAACTGTAGTCATCAGGCTATTACTGTGAGGTTTTGCTATGGTGCAAATCAAAGAATAATGGTTTTGTGAACCAAAAGTGCCAAATTGGGGAAAACAGAAACAAGTAGATTAATGATAAACCATAGAGATAAAACACGGTTTCTGAAGTTTGTCTAATAAAATATAGAGAATTAAAACAGACAATAAGAAAGGCATTATCAGCTGAGTTAAATTCTCTCACAGGCTTTTTATTAGCTGGTCGATGGTTATTATCCATCATGGAAACATAATGAAATAAATTCTGCAGACATGTCCTGTAGTATTATATTTTTATAAACATCATTTGAATTCCATCAGCCAGAGGCAAAAGATCATCTGCCCATGTCATCAGCTTCCTATCATGCCAGGGGCAATGTTAAGCCACGTTTCCACTTGATGTGAAATGTTAATTCCTTTCAGGCCAGCAAAGTTAATTTCCATCATGTTTAGAATGTTACACGGAGAATAAATCATTGACCACAAGTATCATCCGAGGCAATTACTGCATTCAAGATTTATCTGAGGAAACATTGTCAATCTAAAACTCAGCAACAAATATTTATAATTTATAATTTAAATGAAATTGGAACATGTGACTATTTTGGGGTGATAAAGGAATATTTTAGGAATTGCATCACTCTTGCTGTATCCAGAAAGTTCTCTAGTGCCACCACCTCGTAGGTTCTGTCTCCCTCTGTTTGCCTTTCCCTCTCCTCCCTCCCTCTTCCTGCCTTTCTCCTGTCGTCACCTCACAAAGAACCTGGCAGCATCAAGCCAGCTTGCATTTTAATTTGGCCCTGAAGTTACTTATTTCATTATCGATCATCCGTAATGCTGAATCAATGTTCATCTTGTTATGTGGGCCATACCCGTGTAATACAGTGATAGTGGGGGCCCAGAGTTACTCATTCCCTTTACAAAGTGACTTTACCGTAAAATCAATGCCTTGTGTTACTGATACAGGGGGAAACTGAAGCAAATGGAGTGAAAGGGAATGGACAGCGAGGAAGCAAATTGGAGGAAAGGTACAACTCACCTTCAAAGCATGCATTCCTAGTTAGTGTGGACATTATGTTCCCTTAAGCCCGGGATTCATCACCAAAGTGCAGTGCAAGTGTTTTTTAATACTTAATGCATTACATAATGTGATGAAATTTCAGTTTAACTGCTTTTACATTGATAGGACAGCAGACTGTGTCTGCGCTGCGGGCATATTTTATGCTAAAATAACCCTGAGTTATCCTAGTTAAATGTTTTGATTCTACATAAATACCTTCCAGGAGAGATGTTTTTACAACAAATACACAGGGCATGCTTCACATCACACACTAAAATCATATAAGCATCTTAGGTTGAATCATAAAAAATAAAAAAAAAAACTGCCAGGTTAAAACAGACATTAAGAGCAATTATTTAATGGGTTAATGGAAAGAAAAACAAATCCACAACAGGTATAAATATTATGAGTTTTAAGTCAGTTTTAGCTTAGATTTGTTAAATTCTTCTTAGTGTATTTTATGTATGCTTACATGCAGTATTTCAATTAAAATGCACATTGTACAAAATGTATATGCTTGAAGGTGCCTGGCGAGAGCTCTGCAAGATCTGAATCTAAAATGGGATACATGCAGCTTGTACGCCTGAATTTAGTAGTTGCCTGCACCCCAAAGTTAACAAGTTAATGTGAAACACTTGCAAGGTAATGCATTAATTCACACTTTGATCTGCCGTCATAACCCAACTTAATAAGTTGCAGTCCATTGACTATTAATTTGTTTCCAAATAGTGCGAGCACAAGGAAAGGGTTCCAAAATGCTCTACTTTTCCACTAATGCAAATCAAACTTGGGCTATCTATTTAGCATGCATGATTGGTTGGTGTAATGTAATTAAAAATCCTGCTCTTTAAATTATGCCAACAGTGAAAAAAATTAAACTTTAAATGTATTTTCAAAGTACACTTGCTTCTGCTGCTAAGAACAATTAATTTCCAGAAACTAATTCATTTATTGGATTAAGCCTCTGTTCTTTAAACACAGCCAGATTTATGGGCCCTTTATTTAACCCTAATGGGACATGAGTTTCAAAAGAGCATATTTGGAGATTGAATGTGTTGCACAGTTAGTTTTTTAGGTTACCAACAGATTTAGGTTTGAACCCACTGAGGAACATTCCTCATAGAACAACAGCAGCTCACTATAATGAGTTTGAAATCAGGAGGGTTGGACACTTTTGTGAATTATTCCGAAACTTTTTAGTTGTTGTTTTATGCTTCCAGATAAGCTTGCATATTTGCCATTAGCCGACCATTAGCTTTTGTTTACACTGGAAGTTTTCGTGTAATTTAAAGCGATTACTTCCGTGTTTATCCATTAAGTGCAATTAATTACAATTCCTTTTTAATTTGTCTTTCCTTTTAATATTAAACTGTAAAGTTGATCGACAAGGGCTCTTTTAAAATCGATTTTGGGATAAGAGTTATGTTCTGTTCCCCTCTCCCTCTCAGTGTGTCACCGAGGCATTATGGAAAAGATCCAAATGTGTAATTTGAAGTGTCTCTGTTTGAAGCCTTTGATCTCGCCTGTTTTTACAGAGCGCCTCGGCTCATCATTTGCGACGTGTCGCTGGTGCCCTGAGTATTGCATAAGGAACTACTGTTGAGCGATAGGCCGTGTATGTTTGCTTATGAGAATGTGAAATTGTGTCATCTGCATAATTACCGTCGAACAGCTCTCGACAAAACAGCCCTCCAGTCACTCTCGTGTGATTGCCCTCTTTTTCTTTTCTTCTTTTTTTTTATTTTTACAGCTGCAAATTAAATTGGCTCCTGCACACTAACATTTTGAAAAAAAAATGTATTATTATTATTATTATTATTATTATTATTATTATTATTATTATTATTATTATTATTATAAGTCAGTTGCTTTCCGGGCAGCCCAGCACATGCTTACTGTTTACCAAGGCTCAGCGGGTTGAAGCATCTTAATGCTTTTATGGCTGCGCCAGTTTCCCGGGACGGTGTGAAAGTGTTAACTTAGTGCGTGGTGTGTTTGATTGGGGGGGCAATAAATCAGACAGAAGTCTGTAGTCTGGATGGGTGGGGCGGTGGGTTAGGAGGGGAGATAGCCGGGTGGTGAAGGTGGAAGTTCTGAGCTCCGCGGTCCCGGAGATGAGACACGTGCCCATCCGGACTAGAGGCGCTGCTGAGCGGACATAAAACAGGCAGACACCTCGCTGGACTCCCACACTCTCACTTCGAGCAGCCACGTGGGCTCTCCCTCTCTCTTCTCTTTCTGTCTCTCTCTCTTTCTGAAATATATACACACACATACGCGCGCACACATTTTTTTTTTTATTTTTTTTTTACCTTCTTAAACTTCCTCTGCATCTAAAAGTCACATCTCCCACGCAACCCCTCTCCCCCCCCACCCCCCACCCCCCCACAGACCCCTTCAGTTTTGCGGGTCGATGCAACACGGGCGTGAGCGCGCGCGCCTGCGTGTGCCCATGCTATTGACTGCTACGTAGTGATTACCATTCCGGTCGCATGGCACCAGCAAGCCGCTGTAATTAATAACCCCATAATCCGGGTTGGGTATAGCCTATGTCGGCGAGGAACACACACGCACATACACACCCCCCCACACACACCCCTTTAAACATACACACACATTCAGGGCAGAGTTTTACAGAAACAAGGCGTATCCTTATGGGTAGCCCCACAGTAGAAATTATAGCTGCCATTATCCTTCCCAGACAATGATAACTATCTGCTTCAAAAGAAGATTAAAGGTTTATACAAGTTCAGAGTTCTTGGAAAAAAAAAAAAAAAAAAAAAAAACGGATCGCATTATCAGACCAGAACTGAGATTGATGGGATTTCATCACGCCGTCAATAAGGCATTAAGACTTAAAGTATATTTAAATGGGATGCGTGGGGGGATAATATTACTAGTAGTATAATAACAATAATAAAAACAACTGAAGTTCTGGGTTTGTATGGCGAATGATTAACTAAACAGATGCTGGTAGCTACCAAAGTCGGCTCGAAATGCGATTATGCTTGTCCCGAATACACACTTTTCTATATTGATTCATGGAATTCCAATTTTGACTCCCTTGTTTAGTTTTAATCCGCATTATTTACACGAAAGAAACAGGTTGCACCAAAATTACTTAATGGATGTTTAACGATGAAGGTTTTTTTTTTTTCTTGTTTTTTTTTCAAAAAGAAGAAACAGGTGTGCCATTTAAAATTAGTAAATATTTTGTGCATGATTTTTTTGTAGCAAATTATTGTTGTTATTATTATTATTATTATTATTATTATTATTATTATTATTATTATTATTATTACTACTACATTTTTCTTATCTTTAATTCTGTTTATGTTTATTCTCAGAATAAACATCTCTCCAGCCCAATTCACTAAATTGTGCATCCATCTGGTTTTCACATTTTTTTACTTTGCGCTTTGTCTTCATTAGCGGCTTAATGCGCCCCATCAGTGGCGTCTTCCCCCTTTGATACCAAGGGGTTACACGCGACCCCGTTTGATGTCTTGAATTAAAAGAAGGACTCCGACTCTGCTGCCTCTCCATGACTCCAAACAGCATCTCCAAACCGGTGCAGGAGAGCGCGGCTCTTACCCAACGATCCAGCCTTAAATAAAGACATTTCTTCTAAAGTGTGACAAACATCATTTTGCACATGAATTCATTACTAAAGACAAAAGTTTCTGCCTGTGATTTACTTTGGAACATAGCATAAATGTTAGGATGTTTGTGAACTTTCATAAAAAAAAAGAGGGAAACGCGCGTTTAAATTCAAATTTAAAACAGACTGAATTGAAAGAGGGATGATTTTTTTTTTAGTTGCGACGAGCAGCTTTCAGTTTTATCGAAAGAAAAGTTTGCATGCATGTTAGAAACACAAAACCAAAAAAAACAAACAAAAAAAAAAAGATCACCAGCCAAGTTAATCATAACGCTCAAGACCTTCGTTCATTTGGTCAAAATATCTGAATAACATTTTTTAAGTCTGTAGTTTGACAAACACTAAATGAAATAGATTGGCGAGCCATAAAATGAGATTTGAAGCCCCATTCAAAAAACAGCTCCCGACATTAGTGCATTTATCCGAGGGAAAGAAAGAGGGAGGGAGGACAGGGAGGGAGGAGAGAGACAGGGTGAAGAAGAGAGAGAGAAAGAGAGAGAGCGAAAGAGCGCTGTTTGGCGTGTGGTTTGTACCAGAGGGGTGAGATTTGAGAAATAGGAGGGGCTTCTAAACGACTAGAAATGTCAATCTGAGCAAGGGAGTCCCAATAATCTGAAGCAATCTGTAAGGACCTGACCTTAGTCCATCCAGATCAATAGGGAAGTGAGGGTGGAAAGAAGACGAAGAGGAGGAAGAAACAAGGGGCGCAACCGGGATCGTTTACAGTGGCTGTTCCCGAGGAAATATAGACTTCCCGAGCCTGGCACCTTTTGTTGCTCACATGTTCACACTGTAAAAGTGGATACCGAGGCAAGTCCGTTGCTTTGCGAGGCTGCAGAAGACTCTTCCTCCCCGCTTCCTATCAACATGTCTTTCCCTCAGCTGGGATATCAGTACATCCGACCGATATACCCGCCGGAGCGCCAAGGGATCGCCGGCAGCGCCCGGGCCGGGACGGAGCTGAGTCCGTCCGGCGCACTTTCCAACGTGCTCTCCAGCATGTACGGATCTCCTTTCGCCGCAGCCGCGCAGGGCTACGGAGCCTTTCTACCTTACTCCAACGATATATCAATTTTCAATCAATTGGTGAGTGTCAAACTATATGTATTGAGTTTTCTCTCAACTTTTACGCGGAGAAACTTTTTGGGCGTATTTACTGGCAGAACTTTTGCAGCGCCGGGTTGAACTTTGTGGCTTGGAAATTTAGTTAAAAAGTTTTTTTTGTGTGTGTTTTTTTTTTTTTTTTTTTTTTTTTTTTTACAAAGTGACACATTAACAAAATCTTGTTTGAGTTTATTCTTAGCTCCACTTTTCTGAAGTTGATTAAAGCGAGTTAGAAAAGTGAACAATGTGGTGGAAGTGCATAGCTAATTAATTAATGAGAAATATTTTAAATAATTACACTTGCATTTATTTTCGTACATGCATATGGGGCAATTTGCAAAATGTAAATAAATAAATAAAACAAACTAAAACTGAAAACATTTCTACCTTTAATAAGAACCTGCAGTTTTAGCCTATTGCTGTAAATGAACACTTCACATGGCGAGTCAGCTCATGAATCCCTCTATGTCTTTTTAGGGCGCCCAATATGATCTGAAAGACGGCCACGGTGTCCAGCACCCAGGGTTCGCCCCCCCTCACCCTGCTTTTTACCCATATGGCCAGTATCAGTTCGGTGACCCGTCCAGACCCAAAAACGCCACCAGGGAGAGCACCAGCACTCTGAAGGCCTGGCTCAGCGAGCACCGCAAGAACCCTTACCCAACCAAGGGCGAGAAGATCATGCTGGCCATTATCACCAAGATGACCCTCACCCAGGTGTCCACTTGGTTCGCCAACGCCAGGAGGCGGTTAAAGAAGGAGAACAAGATGACCTGGACCCCCCGGAACCGCACCGATGAAGAGGGGAATGTTTACACCAGCGACCATGAGGGGGAAGAGGGGGACAAGAGGGAGGATGAGGAGGAGATTGACCTGGAGAACATCGACACGGAAAATATTGAGAGCAAGGACGACTTGGACGACCAGGACGACCTTCACTCGGACATAAAACTAGACGGAAGGAGTGACTCTGAGATTTCGGACGGCTATGAGGATTTACAAGGGCCGGAGCAGAGGTTTCTGAAGGCTGTGGGGAAGGAGGCCAAGGAGGCGCAGAGAGGTGGAGAGCTCTTCCACGGCCACAATCACCACCACCCATCTTTGGACATCAAGGCGTCCCAACAAAACGCAGAACAGCTCAAACTCAACCAGGTGTCCGTCAGCTCTCCACCTTCAGAGAACAACCCAGCCCCGGCCCAGAAACCAAAGATCTGGTCCCTGGCAGAGACGGCCACGGCCCCCGACAATCCGCGCAAGTCGCCGCAGGTGAACGGCAGCGGCCCAGCAGCGACGGGAGGAGGGACGGCCACCCAGACCATCCTCGGCCCGCACAGACTAATCTCTTCCTGTCCCGTTGGGAAAATCCAGAACTGGACGAACCGAGCGTTCTCGGCGCACCAGCTGGCTTTACTGAACTCCAATCATTATCTGGGACTGGCGAACCAGGCCACCGCCACCAGCCTGGCACTGTACAGCAGCAGGCAAACGGAGGACAAGAGTCATAGTTCAGAGACTCCAGTCACAGGTACATGTCCCCGGCACTGAGACCCGCATGTAGAGAAAAAAAAAAAACCTAAACTCCAGAGACACTATCGGCCATTTCCTGTCATTCATTTCTTTAATTTTAGATCTCCCTTTGCCTTTTTCTCTCTCTGTCCAGGCCACACAGATGATCAGTGTTAAAGTGTTACAACTAGGAGCAGACAGTGTTTGTATGTGTGTGTATGAAAGATAAATTGTTGTGAAAAAGCCCTTTACCCTTTTATAAAAAAAAAGAGGAAACGAAAGCATTTAAGAAAAAATAATAAATATTAAATTTGTTAAAATAATAATAAAAAAAAAACATTACCAAAATTCGTCATTACATCGATTCACATGTACAAGAGGGTTTTTTTGTTGTTGTTGTTCTTTCAAGGCGGATAATAATTTTCTAACAAAAGTCAATGTGGGTTGTGATAACAGGCAGTAAAATTAGCGCAATTTCATGTTAATTTTCTGTCCCGCAGTTGAAGATCTAGTGCCTTTGGATGCAAAGAAAACGGCAGATCAAACAGACAGAAGGATGTCTGGTTTTGACAGTTTAGATTTTTTGAAATTTTGATGCCATCTCATTCTTTGCTTTTGTTCTGCTTCTTTTGTTTCTAATGCCATATTTATCCAAATGAGCTTTGATTCTGAAAATTTAATTCATCCCCGTGTGTGTGTGTGAGAGAGAAAGAGAGAGAGAGAGTGTGTGTGTGTGTGTGTTATTCCGTTAAGGCCTCTCTTTACACTCACTTGTTTTGGTCATGCAAATGAGCTCAATGCAAATTCATTTCAAGCTCGGTGTTTTGTTTTTTTTTCTTTCATTTTTTTTTTTTTTGAAAGGCAATTGTCTTTTATATCACTTTATGTTTTAACTCTTCACGAGGCCGTTATTACTGTTTATTTTCTCCTCCCCTGCACTGCATTTTTTATTTAGCTTTTACCCCTGTGTATTTCATTTTTAAGGCTTCAGGACCGACTTAAAACAGCGATGGTTCCCGGCTGCTTTTTTTCCCCCCTCCTTCTTCTTCTCATCTTTTAATTTGAAATCGAGTATGGAATGTAAAATAAGAATAAAAGATCTCTGTATAGCCTACTTACATTGTAAGCATGTCCCGTGTAAAACTGCTAATGTAATAATGTATGAACCTGTAGTCTGTGAGCTTTTCCTCCTCCCTTTTCTTTTTGTAAGTTCTGTGAGGATTTGATGTTATAATTTTTTTGTATATAAAGTTAAGAATATGTACATACTTGTGAACCAAATTGTACAAGAAAGTCTATATTTTTGGCTAATAAATGAACTGCTGCAACTTAAAGAAGAAAAAAAATGTTTTTCATTTTTTTTCAGTTTTAGTTGAAGGTATTTTGACAGCTGATTTTGATGATGCAGGTGGTGCACAGCAGCTTGAAGTACACCGCTTTGTGAGTGTGTGTGAGTGTGTGTGTGTGTTAGAGGACAGCTTGGGGCACAGACTTCATCCGTGGCAGTGATAAGTAAATATTCGAGAGGGATTTATCACACTTTTATAGCGGAGGGACTTAAGGCTAATTAGCCAGCACTGCAGCATACATTTGGATATTAATGTTGTGGGATTATCCCCATATACAGGCGTAGCGCTCATATTAAAAAGCATAATTCTTTCATTAATTTTCGCTGAAAATTATGCTTTTCGAAATAGACTAAAGGTAATGAATGGCTGTTTGAGCATCACTAGTTCAGTCGATCCTGAAGATGGATTTTTGCCCTTCGAACATCTCATCTCGCTTCGTTTGTAATTCCTTTTCTCTCCCGCACAAATCATGCATTTTATTACTATTATTTTTTCATTCAACCAAGGCCGCTATGTAGTGTAATTGTAATATATCGTGGCTGTGTAACTAATAATAACATCATTTGTTTTATTCGGCCGCGATGTGAGCATTTGCATGTGTGAGCGCTTATCAGAGGAAGTTTATGTAAACTTAGTGTTGGAGCTCCCTCTACAGTCGCATGCAGTCGGCCATGGTCTGCTGCACACCCACACACGCACACACACCCATACACACACATATTCTGTCCAGACATCTACCCCTTCCCCCCGCCCTATCTTAATTTATCAAACCAGATGTGAAGTGATTTTGATGGTAATGTTTTGCACACGTTGATATCCTCAAGAAAAAGCGTGTGTTTACTTTACTCAAACGCTTCAGAAAAAGTACAGAGCGTTTCAGGACTTCACTTTAGCAATTCAACAACAACAACAACAACAATAATAATAATAATAATAATAATAATAATAATAATAATAATAATAATAATAATAATAATAATAAGCCATTTTTGGATCTCCTCTTTTACACTTCTCGGCTGAGTGTTTATTGAGTTTTCCCATCTTTGTTTATTTAACATTAGGCTTCTCAGTTCAGTCTTGCAAATCACGTAATTAAAAAAAGAACATCAACAACGACAGATGAGTTCAAATAAAAACATCTGAAAATAAAAAGGTTAGAGAGGAGAGGGGGAAATAAAAAGCTTGTGAAAATCAATCTGAACCTGAAAGCAGGTGAAAGTGGAGGGTATGAAATAAATGCATTTTTATGTTGGACTGTTTATTTTTAAACAGAAAAAAAAAAAACAAGTGATTATATTGAACTCGGTTTAATTCCTCTCGCTTGTTTTTAAAGTTTGTATAGAAAACTCACAGAGGCCCAGTTCAAGTAGTCAATGGGACAAACTCTTCATGTCTACCATTCAGAGCATCTGCATGAAAAACGCAACTCAAGGGAAACAGAGTATTATTATTATTATTATTATTATTATTATTATTATTATTACGGACACCTGGTCATTATTTATGTATTTATTTATTGAAGAAAAAAAACATGTTACCTTCCTGTCTAATCAATTATCTCCCCTCAGAGCCCCAACCAATCGTGTGAAACATATTAATGAGTGACATCAGCCAGGAACTTTTTTTAACTGAATTTTTAAAAGGGAGATTTTTTTATTATTATTATTTACATCTAATATTTTGATACAGGACGCTTTCATTTGAACTAATGCAGAACGTAATCTATAAATTTTGTTTGTTTTTTTTCTCGCTTAGATTAAAATATAATAATAATAATAATAATAATATATATATATAAAAAAAAAACCAATAAGTACATGTTGGGCTGTGTTTTCAAGCGCACGGCAACAGAGGAGTTGATATTCCCCGTACAGCTCAGAGGATGTTTGCTCCTGAGGGGCCCCCACAACAAGGACCGTTCCTGATCACCAGGATTTCGCTGAAACTAAACGCTACTGAAGGGCCAGTGATCATGTCTGGGGCTCAGGGCCTCTCCTCTGATCAGTGCATGAAATTAGGGATTAAAAATGCCCCCGCAGAAACAAAAGTAATCACGGCTGCGTATGTCGCCATACGTGTCCAACCTGCTCCCGGCTACAAAGAGCAAATGGAATGCATTAGCTTACATTTTGTTCCGAGCCTTTACGCAGGGACCATTTCCAGGGGGAGGCGCGGACGGGTGTGTAACTCATTTCCCCGCACGTTAAGTGGATGTTCTCTCCGCTAATGAGGTATAATCAACACTGACTCCTCTGCTTGTTTCTGAGGTCCACGCAGCGTTAAGTCTTCAGAGTTTGCAGGGGCGTAACGCAGCACTCAACAGCCTAACAATAATCTGATCACAAAAAAGTCAGGTGGAAAAATTACATTGTACATTTCTTTTATTTCTAAATCAAGATCTCGGGGCCAGTGCCGGTTCCTGCATGAATGGTGCCCTGGGCGAGACTCCTCTTCTAATGCCCCCCCCAACAAACAAAAAAAAAAAAAAAAATCAGATTTTTAAAAAATATATATGGACAGGATTCTCCATATTCAAAGGTTTTATATGTCACAAAACGTGTTTTATGGCATCGTCAAACAATGTAGGATACATTAGTTCCAGTCAGTCGATACATTGTGTTTTTAAAGCGCTCAGCTTTCATAACATTAATAATTGTACTTTGTTGTATTTCCCAAATTAGAGCAATGTCTCTTAAATATGAGGCTGTGTTCTAAAGAATCTGTGTTCATTCAAGACGAATTCAGTTGCGTTCTGAGCAGTTTAAATACAAAGTGTTTAAAACACAGATTCAGTTGTCTCCAGTATTGTTTATATTATTGATCCACAAGAAATGTCATCTCATGGCACTTTACAAGATAAATATTAATTTCACACCCAAGAATACGGAACTATAAAATCCAGTCTAGTCGCACAGACATGTCTGAATTCAGTTGCATCCATTTCAGCTTTAAACTAGTTGTGACATAACTTAGTCACATTCAGTTTGTAATGCAAAATGTTCAAAAGTGTTCTGTCTAAGGAAGACCAGCCGATAACTCAGCCACTGACTTTGTAGCAATTCCTAGTCCTGAGTAGTTAACATTATGAAAAGCTCCCTAAAAAATAATCTTAAAATTAAGTTGCAACATATTCTTGCAGACCATATTCTTGCAGACCTACCATAAGGTCTGCACTTATTAGCAATAAATATGTGTAACTAAACAAAAAAAACAACAACTTTTATTTTACCTTTATTTTATTTATTTGCTTAATTTTAGTTTGTTTACTTCCAATCCATTACACGTGTAACTCATCAGTCAAAATTGCATCCTATTTATTTATTGCTTCATTGATTTGTTGATTTAATTGTCTTGTGGCACCCCCAGCCACGGTAACCCTGAGCAGAGAGCCATACCACCCAAAGTAAAAACGTCAGTAGCCGAGGCCTGTGCATTGTGTTTGGGTTTCCTTGACTGACAGTGTTTGTGAAACTGCGCGTCAAGATTTCAATACAGATTCAGATTTAGCACTTTCAAAGGCAATCAATTCCCAATTATGCTTCCTGTCCTGTAATTAAAAACCAATTAATTAACAGTTTTGTGGTATTAGGACTGTGGGAAACATTGCCCCATTTGACAGCGAAAACAAATTGTGCTTCATTTCCTATTCAACCACATTTCATATGTTGTCTTGAGTGCTGTTGACCGCTGCTCGCTTTTGCTCTCAACACACTGAGATAGTACTCCAATTATTGAAATTAAATGGTTATTTAGGAGGACAAAAATTAAAGCGGATTTTTGAACATGAAATTTAACATGTCTGCCATGTGTCTGGAGAGAAGTGGACAGAAGTGCAAGACAACTGGAAGACTCCAGCCAATGGAGCCATCAGAGGACCTTATGTGAATGAGGAGAAACCATGAAGTAAATAAACACTAGAGCAGATCTTTGGAGGGGTCCAGAGGAGTCCTGTGAAAGAGGAGGCTGCTGCACATAAAAAGGGTCACTCTTGTGTTTTCACCTCATCCACTCCTTCTGTCAATGTTTCTCTTCAACGACGGTTCCCTCCAAGACCCTGGATGGTCCGGCCACACCCCCTCTTTCCACCGAAACAGACAAATGTCATCTCCTTTGTGGACCTATCTGGGGTTAGAAGTGGCCTGCTGTCTTTGTGCACAGGGCTAATCCTTTTATGAGTCACTGTCAAACCCGCCCCCACCCGAGCGCTTGCCCAGACCAGGAGAGTCGCTGCCCCCTTTGGGAGCACCGGGCTTGTGTGTTACCTGACAGGGAGAGCACATGTTCCAAACAGTACGCATATTGGTGCAAAGGCCTGTGGGTCGGTGCACTCCACGGCAACTTGTTAGAGAAGAGAAGAGCTCAGTTTTACCCCTTCCAAACATTCCGTGTCTCCTGCATGTTTTATACGGCATGCATTATTGAGAAACCAAGTGAAAGTGCACAAGGAACATGCTAAAGAATTGCCAGGGAGCATAGACAGCAGGGTTGTTGTGCTTCCTTAGGTTGAAGAAAGGACAAAAGGACTCAGAAGGAGTGACATTCTCCAGGGTGAAGTGAGAGAGGGAGGGCACTGATTTCATGCCTTTTGTTGACGAAGGTTAGGGAGAGGAATTCTTTCACTGCATCCGAAAGGCAACAAGTGGAGAAGGGGGCCACAGGCCAGAGGGAGAGAGGGCTTTGGGAGGGTGGGCTTTTGCCGTTCACTCAGCTGAAAGATTGTGCTTTTTTCAGCCCCTTTCAGATCTCTCATACAGACCTAAGTTACAGGGCAATTATGGAAATGCAGCTTTGAAGCCAAGTAGAGCCTTATTTGAGTCCCTCCTTAGGACAAAGCAAAGGCAGCCCCCTCCTCTATAAAACATACACACTCAGAACATATGTGTATGTTCTGAGCATCTATACGCTGCAAACAAAAATTGTTTTGAAAGATATTTTTTGGGTAAAGGGTCTCCTAGTTAATTTGCAAATAAAAATTTTGATGTGGAGATGAGCAGTAAGCAAACAAATATATAAAGTCTGGACTTCGTGAAGGCCTCCAACGGCTGCATGAATTTACCCGCCTCGTGTCCCCTGCTCCACACCCTCTCCTCTCACACACCACTGACAGAGGCCCAGCAAAAACCATGAGCGCCGTGCTTTCTCAGCTTTGTACATTAGTCAGCGGTGTAGCACAGAATTTCACCACCTCGTGTGAACTAATAAGACACATTTTCTCCAGCTTTTGAGAGGATAGCAGGAGAGTGATGTCCCGACATCGCCCGACACAGCAGAGGCCTTGTACAACAGTGTTTTTACACTCCGAGCACATCTGACAAATGCCAGTAGTCTAGCTTTCACTCATCGCTGTTAATGAGAGGATATATTTTGAACGTTTCCAATATTTGTACAGACTTCATACATGATGAAGGCCTTTTTCTTCCCAGTCGCAGGCAGAGAGGACAAGGGTGGGGTGAGAGACGGGGTGCATTCATGGCTCCTCTGGATTGCCTGACTCCTGAAGGGGACTTAATAAATTCTTCCTCCTTGGAACACTGTCAAACAAGTCCTTTCTTACATCTCCCATGAATACATTACCAACAGGCTTGATTGATTAGAACCCTCCGCAAGAGGGTGAAGCGATGGACCGACTCCCCTGGTGTGATTAATAGACTTTATTAAAAGAGTCCTCTCCTTTTTAATAATGGTAATGTGAATGAAGGCATGATGGAGGGGGTGGAGGGAGGGAAACAGGAAGTCTAACGATGATGGCCGGAGATGTCCCTCTCTCTCATTCACATCCTCTTCAGTGAGTTCATTTTCACTTCTTCCAATAGGCATTATCCATCACTTCTCTATGAGAGTCAAATAATACAGGCTGTTTTATTACCTCTTTTTCTCTTTTGTGCCAATATGAAACTCTTTAAAACATCTCTCAGGGGTAATATGAGGGCCTTATTGAATATGCTTCCTGTTAGCAGTTTACAGCTAAATGAAAATGGCTCAGGTACCACAAAACACCTTTAACAAATGTGTTTTTGGAAATAAAATTATGTTGATATTTCTCTGGATCCAGTGGCTTAGATGAGATTGGATGATGTACATAATAGAAAGAAACTAAACATTGTACTTTTGGTTAATCAGTACTTTAAATAATCATTTAACATTTTTATTTTAATTTATTTCACTTTCAGTGCCTCTGATTTGAAAAATAAGAATGCATATTTTCAATGTTTAACTTATTATCTTTAACTTACATGAGCAAGAGACACTAAGCTCTTAAAACATAAACCTCAAATGATGAGGAAATATTGTGTTTATAAATACACACACACATATATACATATATATATATATATTTTTTAATTCTGATACCAACCCAAACTATGAGAAGCAGCACCTTACTACATTCCCTGTTGTTTGCAATATAAAATTTTCTTGTGTTTTCTTTTTTAATAAAAATTCAAATATTCCATTATTTTACCACAAATTAAATGTCAGAGAAAACACAAGCAAAAATAGCTTCATGAATCTCCCACATTCTCTTACTGCTTATATTTTACACTATTCATGACTTATGAAAGACAGTTACACCTGAAATAATAATAGTAATTAAAATAATAATAAAAATAAGAATTTGTTGTAAATAAATAAAACTTGTACTTTATGTACTTTACAACAAATTCTTGTTATTCTTTCACATGGTCGGTATGTGTGTTCTAGCAGCTTGCTGGCTTATCATTGTACCAGAGAACTTATGTGCTGTTTGGTAAGGAGTAAACCTTGTTCAGGAAATTGTTTATCTACCTCGGCACTGTGTCCGCTTATCAGCACAACACAGAAGCACCAGAGACTTTCCCAGCGCCGGACACAGCAGCTCCAACTTATCACCTTGCTGCATTTTGCAACCTCACCACCAGCAACACCGAGATATTTATTCAAACATGGATACCACACATAGGGCCTTTCAGAATCCTTGCACATTACTACGTGACCCAGACAGGTTCTGTTTGCTTTGCTTCTCCAAGTCAGACACACACGTACAGTTCTATAGTGTATGACATCACCAGACAAGACTTGTAAACCTGAAAGGAAGGTCGATAACAGCAGGTGAGAGGGCTTTTCAGTGTAATGATGATGCTTACCAGTGTCTAAGTTGTAAACCTTGTTATTGATTGTCTTCAGGTTTACCCAATAGTCCTCAAACTACCACGCTTGAAGGTCCACAGTAATGTGTCTGCTCAGAATCCAATATCCGCTACTATTAATGAATACTGACAAGCAGCTCAACCTTTGTATTTTCTTATTTAATGTAGTTAGTCCCACTGAGAGCAGGGATCCTGTTTCCAAGGAAGACCTCGCCAAGGCTGCATGAGTATATTTGGTTATGGTAATTTATAACAAATTCAGTAAAAATAAACAGATTTTATATTAAAAATAAAAAAAGAAAAGGTGAAGGAAAAAGACAGAGGCTGGGAACTATATTGAAGAGGGTCTAAGAAAGGCACAGTGCTAAAACAGTAACTATATGTTTAGACAAAGTGTTTACCACAGGCTTTACTAGGGGTATAAATAATAGATTTACCACTCTATCATGCAGGATGAGGATGAGTGACTTGCTTCCTCGTACTCCATGGGGAGTTTAAGGGAATATACGCTAAAGCCAGGAAAGGAGGAGGTAGAGAAAGAGCTCTATTCTTCTCAACTTTCTTTGTGCCTAGATAAACTTGTAAGAAACATTGTCAGCCACTCCGGCATGACACCTCACACCCAGATAATGGCATTGCTATGCAAATGAGAGATGAGGAAACATATACCAACAGTGTGTATGTGTGTGTATATGTGCATGTGTGGGCTCTCATGCATGCGGCTATTTTGTTGGTGTTTCCCAGAGAAAGAAAGGCAATGCAGCACAGTAATTCGGCAGTGGCAGGAAAGATTGTTGCCATTTCTGTATTAAGGATCTAAACGTACTCAGGAGGGAAACTTCTGGGCTGAAGTTAATTCCCAATCACCTCTTTCCCCATATCTTACTCATCTTGAGACAAGCTGCTTAGAGACAATGAAAGATTTTAAGCAAACTGACCAAACTCAATGACAGCAATGCAGCACGATGAAGATAAAAAATGTAGTGGAATACTAGAGATGTTACTGACATTTTATTAATTTTACAAAACCTCTGACACAATACACTATTGACTGTTGATGAAAATGCTTAGGAAACAATATATTAGGGGAATATCACATTCTTTAGTAAAAATATATCTTAATGGATATCAAAATGTGCAAATAAGTTAGTTCTGATTTACTGAAAGCTACTTGTGCTGTACCGCATGGTTCTGTCCCGAATTCTAAGCTTTTTATCCTGCACATTAATGACATTGTCTCACATAGTCGACAAGTTACATTATTTGGTAATGAAATTATATTAAATTGGTAAAGTGTGGAACAATCAAAAGTGAAGTGAAAGTTTTTAAGAACTATTTTTGTGTAAATAAATCAACAGAAAATGACAGTATGAAATTTGTAATATTTAGTAACAAACAAAAAAATAACATGACTCAATTTTTTAAACAGTGATAGAAAATATAAAAAATAAGTTAGGTTAGAAGAAAATATTGCTACATGTTGTACTGTTCCAAGGTTTTTTGCTTGAGTTATGGTGCCAATTAGTATTTGGTAGACAATTTATAACACAAAATAAACAAGTTTAAAAGCACAGCTAATAATTATGGATGGGTTAGTGTACAAGAAAAAACATCAAACTGCATCCCTGGAACTCGTAAAAAATAGAACTAAATACTGCACTGATAAAACACGAATTATTTAATAAACTATTTTTAAACTGTGTCAGTAGTAGTAGGAAATTTAATAGACAGATCGTAATTGCTTAGTTTAGTAAGTAATTTCATAGCATTAAAATTATCGGTCAATAGTGGGATACAAAAATAGAGTTGAACCAGAAATCAACCCAGAAATTATGTTTAGGATATGACGACACGTGGCATAAATGAAGGTTTTCATTTCCTTTAAAATGATAAGAAACTAAACATGTAAATTCAAACAAAAAAGTCTGACAACTTTAGGTGAAAATCACCAATAATAATGCATCCTCCTGTGTTCCAGAAAAAAACTCAAGCCAATATAAAGTAAAGCTGTCTATCCATCTCCTGTCACGGACAGGATGGGAATCAGGAAGCGGGCTTTTGTGAGACACAGCACAGAAAAGTGTCTGAACAAGTCAAGCATCAAGTATGAATGCTCCCCTCCATCTCCAGCTGTGTCGGCTCTCAAGGTTTTTGTCCTTTAGCAGCGACTGGTCACAATGAAGTGCCACTGTGGCAGGCAGAGAAGGGTGGGCGCTGTATCACTGTCTCCCTTTACAGAGAGACAAGTGCCACCCACCCCTTCTGTTGTCATGCTAAGACAGCAGCACTCCCTAAAACTGTATCCTTATTCACACATCAGCCTCAAGCCCACACCTGGCCACAGACAAATGTGGGAGCTGAACATAGCTTCCTCCTACCAATGTCAACACATCCTCAACATGACAAAAAATCTCGTCATTTTTAAAGAAATTAACTTTGCTCCCCTATATTGTGGATGAATTCAGCTACTTGATGACTCTAAGGGCAAGCAAAATGGACCTTGAATTCCCGTGGGCCTCATCACCGAGAAGCACAGCCTTCATGTGTAAAGGACCATGAGAACAGGCATATCTAATGTCATTTTACAGGTAGATAGAGCGGGAGATTGGGAAGTAATTGGAAGTAATAACAGAAAGCTCTCTTTCGTCCCACAGGACTCCATTTTCTCTGCACCCTGAAATTCCCAGAAGAGTTCTTGGCATATTTGCTGTGACGCAAAAGAAATACAGTGGATGAACTGTGACCTTTGCTCTCATTCCCTGAAGGTCACCACTCTACTTTACATACACAGATGAGGCCCTCTATTCCGGAAATGATAAGACAAACAACAGAGTAGAGGTAAGGTCAGCAAGTTAAACCAACAGCTAGAATGACAGTTAATTGGCCGGAGGGTAGTGTAACTGTCATCCATTTCCCCTGGGTTGACTTGGGAAGACTCCCCCCGGCTGCCTGAGCTAGCTCTCCTGAGACCTCCGCTTCGCATAAGAACCTTCACTTCTCAGCTGTCTCCCACAGGTTCAACCAGTGGACATTGGCGCTAGGGAAAACAAAATGATTATATTGCCTCCAATTTGATTATTACTTCATCATTATTGTTTATATTGTGGTAATACACAATAAAGACTGTGACAAGTGAGGAGATGAAATGTCAGAGTGAATTACAGGCGTATGCAGAAAACTGGCCGCAAATACGCTGGCAGTGCTAAAAGGTCTTACTTGCTAATTGCTCATATCCTACCAGCAGTGAGAGGCGTCCAGCTGCTGTTCAATAGGCTGGCTGACTGAGAGCAGACAGATAAGACTATGTGTAGGGATGATTCGACCCATGCTCTAATGAATTGCTTAGTCCTGTGTGTCAGAAGCAGTGACACATGGCATGAAGACTCTTGGCCCCCCTGTTGGTGTGTGCAAAGACAAGGGGAGCGAAGGGAAAATAACTTCTCATACAGCATTCAAAATAAGCAATCATGTGTGTGTGTGGATAAGAGTGGGTGTGTGCTGGAGTGGCCCACATGCATCTATGAGGATGAGTGATGGTTTTAGCAGAGTCTGTCTGCCTAATTTTGCAGGGCCTGGGTTTGGGGTGGAGAGAGTGTTTGGAAGATAATGGGCCATTCTCCACACTGCTCTGAGCTCTGTTGGCACACAGCTGGCCATCCAACTAAACTGTTTTTCAATTTTCAGCACCATCCAGTCCCCTAACAGAATTCCTGATATGCACGGAAAGGGAATACTGCGGAAGGAGGTCAACACAGAACGACAGAAAGAAAAACATTTGTGTTAATGGGGAGGATGAAGGAGGAAGTTATAATAGGGCCCACTACACCCAAAATCCATCTGGGACCTGGTAGGAGGGGGATCAGTCAATGACAGACAGGTGTTTCTCAGTAGATTCTTTAATCTAATTCCAGGGCTTCTGCTTTGAAATCCTCTGGGATCATCTTTGTGTCTGCAATTTTCCTCCAATACAACCTTTCATTTGTCCCCATTTCAAGTAAACCATCTTAATGTACTAAAAAAAAGTAACAACAGAGGAGCACACACTGAATATAAGTAATCTGATCCATATTCCATGACTGAATTATCAGAGCCTTCAAGATATTTCTGAGTGGGTAGAAGAATGAAAAAGTGAAATAATTTCAATCTGAACTTTAAAAAAAATAATAATGAAAATGCTCTAAAAGATACTACTATATATTTTTGATTCAAAGTGTTGCAAATTACAGCAGTTGTATGTTTGGAAGGATCTCAAAACACCCGAATAAACTGTATCCGGATCTGTCAGAGGCAGGAGGAGGGTCTTGGAATTACCAATCATGCTCGTGTACAGCTGCTCACTATGCTATACAGCTAGTTCTCCAGAGCCTATAATGAATGCTCATTCTAGTTAGTGTAGCCACCGATGATAACAAGTAACTTGTTTTCTCCACTACTATCAGATTTCCCATGATTAACAATGCTAAAACATTCCTCCTGGCTCTAATATGTTGTTTCTCACATTTTTCTGCAGATAGCAATACCAGCACTGAGACTATCTGTATCATGTTACACTGCCACAACATGGTGACAACTTTAATAGATTTGTTTTTTATTGTTTTTTTAGTATTTATAAAAGTTGCACACTGAAGCTTTGACCCTTCTAGCCATTTTCAGGATAGCAGCTGAAAACAATTCACTCTCAGATTCTGTACAGCTCTGGATTCCCATGATATCACTAATGCAGTTTCAACAGATGCTTATGTGTCGTTGGAAGGAATCTTTATCGCACAAAATTACAAAAATATAGTAGAAAATATTAAGAGTATTTTCCGGTATCATCATATTTCTGATTTTGACATTTAGAGATGTTACTCCTGTAAGTCCACAAAAATGTACTGTGTAATATTTGAACAAATACATGACCAGCATCAAACTGTATTTATGCATCAACTACATGCAGTTATATTCAGGGAATCCTGAAATCTAATAAGCTGCTGTCGGTTTTCTCGTCAGATGTGTTGGAGCATTGGTATGCATGTTACAAACATCCAAGAATGGGGAAATTAGGGGGATTTTGTGGAACAGCAAGTGTTGCACCTAATTGAGGTTAATTTTTCACTTTTAATGAGCTCCACGTCTGAACAGTGTGTGTCTTTAGGATCAAGGATGTGAAAATTACAAACTTTCAGTATGTCAAGATGGAGTACATTACTTTCGCATTACCACCACTATCTCATTGCATCAATGGAGCACCTGGAAATTAAATTAAACTATCACAAAGGCATTATTGGAGCAGAGAGTTTTGCTTCTTTTGAAGTGTTTCTTGAATATCTACCATGAGTGGACCATTTATGTTTTTAGTGCATTTTTTGTTATTTTTTTTTTCTCTGCTTGTTCTCAGATAATTCAGAACAAGCTGTAATAACCACACAGTGCCACTTAAAAGCGTTTAATTGTCTGTACAACAACCTGCAATTTAATGTTGAGCAACACCAACTCCAGAAAGATGTTTAGAATTTGGATGACTTGTTTGATCTTGAAAAAGATGTCAGTATGAATATTCACTTAATTATATCTCCAGGTTACGTAAAGAACTTTATTTTTTTAAATACAGAAATCCTGTATTTAAAAAATTCAAACCCAGTATCTGTCATAACATTAAATCATCCATTCACAGGTGACTCTCCCAGATCTTATCAGATAATTGGGTACATCTTGAAATGACATACCATCTTGTATCTGTTATTGTCAATTGTTTGATTTATGAGACATGTGCATCTTTCTTTCCCTGTGTTACTTCGCTACACTCACAGAGCAATCACTATAATTGGTTTATGAGTCACAGAACATTTAGACCTACCAACACCTGGTGTTGGGTGGAGCTTTCTTGCATGGGAAAGTTCTTTGGTATGAAAGAAACAATGTTTCCACAGAATAAGCAGCAGTACCTTATTACAAAGTATCGACCATGGTGACTAACAAGACCAAAGTACTCTTACAATGACTGGAATTTGCATTTTACTATGGCAGTCAATCTTATTACTAAAAGACAGGCTGAAACTGTTGCCTGAAATTACTAAGTTGAACACTTAAAAATAAAACCTTTGAGGTGACTGTACACATAACATAATCTAAACAGTGAAAACTTCTCAGAAAACAGAAACACAAACAAAACCATCTGACATTTTCTCAAAGTTGGTTGAATACTGTAGGTATTTAATATATTTTTTGCCCTTTTTAGCAAAGACAAAGTCACTTTGTCTCAGCTTGCAAGCTGGGTAGGTGGTGAGGAGGTAAGAGGTGAGGCAAGAGGAGCGGGTGTTAAATAAAAATTCAAAGTGAGACAGTCAAAGGCTTCTCATCAACCCTGACAACATTCAAACGACTGTTGGTTTTTAAAAACATAGTACTATCTGCAGCAATAAGCAACTTACAATAGTTTGTGTTGAATAAATCTTTCATACACATAGTACTGTAATCCTACCTATTGTAATCCAAGATTACCAATATCAATAGAACCACTAATTGCAAAGTTTGATAGTAAATTTGAGTTTTTTTTTAAGTTTGCATAGATACATGTCTCACTGTGCCATCAGTTTTATGCAAAAAATATGGGGAACTTTGAATGACTTCCCCACATTTGCATATAAATGGTCCACTTCACTGCTTTTGTGATTGGGCAAAGTGGATAAACCACATGATCATGAGGTTGTGGGTTGGAAAAAAAGAAGATAAGAAGTGCGTTCTGTTGAGGACAGGAAAGCACATCCAGATGACTGAGACACAACACTGTTACTCAATGTAAGCCCGAGAGACACAAAAAGCACGGCTTACGCAGGGCTGTAATCTAAAATAAAATGACTCTCTGCAGAACTACAAATTAAATAAAGCTAAAATCTGGATTCCATTATCATGTCTCCCAATGCCTACATTTTTGTAACATTTAAATGGCAAAATAAATATGAACGCTGCTGTATCAAACAAGGTTCCAACCACTATTTGTTTTTGTGGGTATGCACTGAGAAATGAAAAGCTAACATGGTAAACACAGCCGTTTTTGCCGCTAATTTGTGAGTGGCACCGAATGTTTCTTGGTGCAGTGATTGCTGACAGATTTGTGGATGTGTGTTTTAATGAGTCTCTGATGGCAGTACAGAGGTTGTTCCTGTCAAACAGGCACCAGAACTGAAAAACTAACAAGGAACGACCATGTGGACACACTGCAGTAACTCATAATAAGCTAAAAGGTAATGCTTACACCCAGACTGTTGTTATTGAGGCATTTCCCAAGAGTAAAAATTAGAGCTGTAACTGTGTTTCTTCACAAGAGGTGAGTCAGAGCTGTCTCCTTCCCTAAATTGAGCCAACAAAATCATGGATTACAACAGACGTTGCTTATCTGAATAAAATCTAAAAGACTTTATTGCTTATTTTAGACTTTGTATTATCTATCTGACCCGTCTCACACATCACCGCAAAACACCACCCCCCTCCTCTTATATGGCTTCCCTCTTTCCTTCAGCATAAAATCCACATCACTGAGACTGCAGCCACCATGGAGGGCCCCCTTATTTCACTTCTGCTGCAACGTTTGGCTGAGATTTATTAGCCTCCTTAACCGAAATGTAATTTTCACCATGTTGGTTTTTTAAAGTGAGGGTGGTAGGAAAAGGATTTTTTTTTTTTAGGGGGCTTTGGGAGTAATGTCTACTCAGCTGCGTTGGTAGGACAACTCATTCCAACACCAATACCCCAAAACCCGCAGGGACAGCTAAGTGATTTATTGTCCCCCTTTTATTGACAGCACAAGAGTGAATATGAAGGAGAAGCATAAGTAAGAATAGGAGAGTAATTGAGCTTGTCTACTATGTTGCGTAGTGAAAAAGTAATACAGGTGGAGCTATTTAAATAGGTTTGGACTTTAAAGAGAATTATACCAAAGAACTTTTGTTGTTTGACAGGATTTCCTATACTTTATTACAATATGTCTTAATTCATTTCCTAGATTTATTTGGTTGGTTTGAAACCACCTTTAAAACATTTATTTTTCATTACAATGGAAAATCACTTCATGAGGGATCGCACCATAACTTCATGCTTCTACCACATTGTGGTAATGCTCTACATCTCTTACACACTTTTGTTTTATAATGGTCTTAAAATTCAAACAATTTTGGAAAGTTTTTATTTTGCTTTTGTCTTATCAGGGGAGAAACTCTGAAGGCTAATGTTGGCCCGCTCCCAGACCAGACAGAGCCTCTAAGCTCGGCAGAAAAGAACAGTTTTCACCATTGTAGGGTGAGTAAATGCACCTTATAAAGCCCTGGAAATTACATAGGATAGAAGTGATGTACCATTCTGCGGTCGTACTCAGGAGACACATAGACTTAAAGGAGACAGCTCTAAGAGATCACAGCCTGTGAATCATAACATTTCAAAGAAAGGCAGGATAGAAGGATGGAGCGAGGAAAGAAGTAGATGGAAAAGAGTCAGAGTGGGACAGACAATGAATGGCAGATAAAGAAAAGAAACTTAGACATAATGATAAAAAAATAAGTAGAAGGAGAAGCAATAGGAAGTTGAGAAAGCTGGGTTTTCAAAAAAATTATACAGTCAATCTTCTTCCCTTAGCCAAGACACATGTCTATAGTGAATAAATAATAAAGTAAAACAGTTTCACAGCATCATGTTAGATTGCCAGTTCTAAAACAGGACTGTGACGGCTCTTGTCTACGTCTGTGTCTCTGGCTGTGACTCAGGCTCCCCTCTGCCCCAGGGGAACCTTTCAGACCTGCAACTTCACAGCTTCATGAAAATAAAGCCCAGAAGACAGGCCTGACAAACACTTGTGGATGTGCAACTCTTGGTAGCAGAGTTACATGTGTCACACAGCTCTGAGAAGTTACGTCCCTCCCTCATGACTACCCTGGATAAAAATAGTTGCTTAAGCAAGCATTTACAGTGCTGGACACAAGCATTGGCACTCCTGGTGGATTTTGTAAAAGGCTTTGAAATAAATTAATCTTTAAAAATTTTGAAGAATCCAATCTTCAGTTTTAGCATAATGGCTCTGAAGGGTTTAGATAAAATAATTGTTTTCAACAAAATCAGCATTTCACAATAATTGGCCTTAAAAAGATATGCAAAATAAATATCATTTGAGTATTAAAAAAAAAAGACAATACAGCTTTTTTACGTTAAACATAAAAAACTTACAATTCACAACTTTCTATGACGCTGGACACAAATATGAGTCCACATTACAACCACTAGAGACTATCTATATGGCAACTTGTAGTTTTGGAGTAATACCAGAAAAAGTAGTTTTACAATCAAAAATCCAAACATGTGGAGTTTATTAAACTCTAAAGAAACTTTACTTTGAATGATGAGCTTTGGTCAGATAAGTCTAATATTAAAGAACGGCAAACACTTCAGATATGTTCAGTGTAAAACAAAACGATGAATAAGTAAAGAATAGAAACACCTCAGACTCACTGTTCAGTACAATGGTGGATCTGAGAAGCTCTGGGGCTGTATTTCTACAAAAGTCATGTCAAGCAAAACAATTAATCTGAAATCTTTGAAGTACCAGGAGATTTTGAATAAAAATCTGATGGACTCTACCAGTAAACCGAAAGGTCGGTTCTTCTCACATGGTCTTCTAACAAAAAGAATGATCCAAATATAATGGTCAGATCACTTCAAAGCTGAAGAGAAGAGAGCATAGAACAGGAATCAGAACTCTGGACGATCTAAAGAGATGCTGTTAAGAGGAATAGTCAAAGATCAATCTGTCTGTATGCGCCTATCTTCTAAGAGAACTGTTGTTCTAATGGTAAAGGGTTGATGCACTAAATTTTTACCGCAGATGTCAATAATTGTGCCACAGGCAATTTTGTTAAAAAGCAGGGGGTTTTTCAGTAAATGTTGTATTTTTCTGAGTAAATAAAGTTTGAATTAAAAAAAAAATGTGTGAGAAGAAAAACATATATTTAAAGAGCTTTCACAAACCTTTACCGGAGGTTCTAAAATGTTGCACTGACTGTAAATAGATGAATATAATTATTTACTGATACTGTGAATTAAAATAACTGCCTTGGACTCTGCATTTAAAATTTAAGAAATAATTTATTGCTAGAATGGCCCCGCATTGAACCCAGTACACACAGTAGGCCAGACCCCAAAATAAAAAAAAGTATTGTATTTCAAGACAAGAAATACAACGTTCCTGTTTAACAGGAACAAAAGTTCCTTTTTTGTTTGTACTATTCTTTGAAGCAATAAAAAGATAAAATGTTTAAAAAGTTTAAAAATTTCTTCAAACTGTACTATGTAAAGCACTAAAAAGCAGTTAAATAATAAATAAGAAAGACAGAATTGATAAATGTAACATAACCAAAACAAAAAAAATGTAAAGACAGAAAATTCAGGGCAAATTTAGTGGCTTTGTACAGTTTCAAATTGCTTTCCATGAAGAATACGTACGTCTTTTTCCTTTCACTGATTTATCATTTATCTGTCAGTCAAACTGTGTAAGAATATCCAAGAACATGTCATCCACCTTAGTTGTTCAAATTTACATTATTTTGTAATTTCATCTCTTTATTTTGCTAAACATCTGCTTCTGAGGAAGATATTAATAGTGGCATTTATCAGCCATTACTCCTTGAATCCCTTAGCTGTCAGAAATGTTGACGGGCTTGAATGATTCACAGGTCAAGGTTAGTAGGGGTACAAAAAATTTCTTCTAAAAGCTGTCAGGCACTGGACTGAAAACGGGTAAAATGTTGCCTTGTCAAAGACAGAAATGTTATAAATCTGTTCAGAAGGATAAAGAAATGTTGCAAAAAAGTTTGGCTACTTAAAGGCAAAATATTGAGAAACAAGAAATGGCTCAAGACCTTTGTACAGTAAGCTACTGTACGTTTCCTTTCCAGTACTTGTGAAGCAAGTTTCTGCTGAGGTCAATTTAAAGTTAAAGTTAGTCCAGCAACATCTTACTAAAGATGAAAACCTTGATGCAAAAATCTCATGTAAGCTTTGTATTAAATGCATTCAACACCTGATCCAGCAGGGAATGAAAAAGAAAGGTTTTGGCCTGCTTTGGCTGTCAGAACCACTTTGCCAACATTTCTGTAATGCTGCTGCAAATGGGGGTGCTTAAGTTAGTATAAGTACATGATACATCCTTTCCCTCCAAATTTAGTGGAATGACTCAGAAATGTGTTGCTGTTCAGCAGTGCTCAAGGAAAAAGTAAAATTTCTATAGAGCATACACACAGAGAGAGAGAGAGAGAGACATGCACCTCAACAAAAACACACACTCACACATAAAAATAACAGTAAAGCTTACAATGTCAAAAACGTTCATGTTTACTTCTACACACTTTTTTTTCTTTTACATTTGTGCAAACTCAATCAAATAATTTTTCAGAACTGCAATAAAGGAGTCTTTATTTTACTTGGCTGGGCATCCATCCATACACACCCCCGTATGACCCTCACCCTCGACTCCAAAACTCTCCAACCGCACCACAGCAGGATCAGTTTCCCCCCCAGAATCCCACTGAAGCGCTGCCATGTCGGCTGGAGACAATCAGCTGAAATGTTCCTCAGATATTCCTGCTCCCTTTTCAAAAGCCCCAAATTCAATTTATGGACACATTTATTACCATGTCTGTCAGTGACTAAAAGGGAGTTTCATAATCAGGAGCACACATCTGATCTGGTCACAGCGGGCTGCCCCGCTTGGCCAATATGCACTCTATTACACGGTCAAAGCCAGCCGGTCCACAGAGGAAAAAGAAAACACGAGCAAACAAAAGACTAGGTAGTTAGACATGGGATAGCAAGCCCTTAGATGTAGCATGTAAAAAAAAAAAAGGCTGATCTGATTTAAGAGTGGGGCCATAGGGGGAAAATCTGTTTGCACAGTTCTGGTGCAGGGGCCCTTGACCACGTGTTGAGAGATTGCAAAGCGTCCTCCAAAAGCTTCACAATATTCCCACAGCAAACCTTTTAACTCATGTCATTGAAATGTTTTTGTTGTCTAATGATGTTTCTGTCAGTATTTAATCAGAAGAGGGGCCGGAAACCTAAAAGGCTTCTTTGAAAGACTAAACAAGTTTTCATTACATTGAGGTTTGGACCCTTACTCCAGAAGTTTTCATTGTTTGCTCTTTTTTTCCCCAAAGTTGCCAAAAACTACACAGTATGTACCTTTTAGCTCCAAAAAAGCAGACAGAATGTAGCTTGTTAGCGCTGGCTATAACAACTCTGAGGCCTTGGCGATTTACTATCCCTGCTCTGCTTGTGAAACATAGATTCTAATGAGAGTTCTGAATGCTGCGCGTCACTCAGCTCTGCAACACAGGGCATGAACTGGACCAAGACCTAGTGATTGAGGGCTTTGCTTTGCTGTGGTGTGTGCATGAGACTCACACGCCACAGACCGCAGACTCCAATCAGCGGTTCCCGGCGCAGCGGTTGGACAGAGTGTCAGTGATGTCTGAGAGCCACTGTTCACACAAGCTTCTGTCCAGTCAGGCTGATTACCCCTGGAGAGATGCACACCTCAAGCCGAGGCCATAAATCAATACTCACACACAAAGGTTTGCCTAAACTCTTGCCAGGCCCTGATGAAGTAAAAACAGGAATAAAGTGGGTTAAGCTCCCCCTAGAGGCCAAAACTAGAGAGTGATTGAGTTAAGGAAACGAAGCGTGTCCTTCATTAGCTGAAAGATCACATTTTACCGCAGGAGCAACACGTTTACAGGGGAAGGGGGTTCTGTGAAATCTCCACGAAAAAAAAAGCGAATCTCTGTTTGCCTTCCAATGGAATTAGGGAGGCTATCACCTGACACTCACCCAGGTAATATCCTGGATGAGAGCCAGAACCAAACATCATCATGGTCAGCTTAAGTGCAACACCCTTGGAAAATATGCGCAGAAACTGAAAACTACATTTACAAAATTGCCTACTTGTCCCTTGTGTTGGTTTTGGACAAGGATTCCAAGTCAGAGCTGAGGGACTCCTTCAGCATTTGCCAGAATCCTTAAAAGCTAGTAACTGATATCTCACTTTTTTTCTCACACACACACACACACGCACACATACAACCACCTCACGCATTTGGTTATTAAAATTGGAGCAGATCCCACCAGAATGTTTTACACGTTTACTAGGTGTATGTCAAGGTGAGAGACAACACTTGTGAATTATAGACTGGATTTGGATTTTGGGAATTGGAACTAAACGAAGGCTGAAGGGAAGAGAGACAGGGGAGGCATTACTGCGGGTGACAGTTCTGACTGCCAGGATATAAATCTGACTTCCCTTCACAATCCCCCCCAACACCACCTTCAGCATGCTGCACAGAAACCACAGTGCCCCCTATAGTTAAAATCCACACATGTCAAACTTTATTGGCCTTAATAGTAAATGCCAGAATGATAAATAAAACAGTATCAAGACTCATGCTGTGGGGAGTTTAGTATGAAAGATCAATGAGTGGCTGTCTACAGGGAGCAGGCTAAAAGCATCCGTGCCATCTGTGGTAGCAGTGGGTTGACATGGCACACTAATCTCTTTTGGTTTGTGTGTTTGGGGTCCAGGACGTCCAACAGGCTCAGTGACAGCTGCGCATTGAAGCAAATCCGAACCATGCTTGCAAACAGAGCAACTGCAAACTGATGACAAACGCTTTGTTTGGGGAAGAGATTTTTTTTCTTCTTCTGCCTGTTTTTAGTGGGATCACAAGTCTGGCCATACTAATGGGAGAAAAAGAGCGCCAATTAGGGACGGAAATCAGGCAGGCCTCAGTTATTTCCAAAAATCACTAAAATGTACAAAAAATGATCAAATTTGACAAAAGCTTCTTAAGCTCACAGTCAGATTTCTGTTTTTCTCTACAGATTACCGGCTCTGTTAACAGAAAGGCTTTTGATTTAGGCCTTGGTAACAATTTGCAGGCACTACATTTCAATTTGTCTGGTTGTGAAAGTTTGACGTGTTTTGGTGGATCCCCCTCTTGACATTCAACTTTCACTCTTAAAAATTATAGTTTGTGCATCTACCATAAAACTAAAATCTCCTCTTTCGATAGTGGTAGATATAAATAATGCATTACTAAAATGATAATATTAAAAATTAGCTAACATATTGTTAAAGAAAGATTGTATGTAGTTCTAGTATTTACAGCCAATTGGCAGCAAAAGAGAAAAAAATAAGTCAAGAAAAAATCTTGATATTAAATATTATGATTACGTACTCATACCGCTTGAACAGTTAGACGTTTTCACTATTTCAACAACAGATTTCTATGTATCCGATGGGGATTTTATATGTTATACATCACAAAACAACAGTGGATAACAGATGAGTAGAAGGGAATGACACATAGTGCCCCTAAATAAAAATTTGTGGAACCTGACACTATTGAGTATGAGCTTTTTGTGAACATTTGCATTTTTCAATAAAAGCAGTTAGATTGTGGTTTTATTTTCACATTCTTATATTACATTTATTTTTAACACTATGGTATGGAAGAGTAATGTATTGGGCTCAAGATCTTAATGCCATGTCGTCATTTTTAGTGGTGACCCAACTCTCTTGGTTTATCGCTTCCATTCTGACCTTTATCATTAAGCACTTCAGTAAGAACTGGTACATTTTTGTTCTAACTTATTTATTTTTCCCATTTTCCAATCAGTCATGTTCCAATCCATCCCAAGAACCTGCTCACGGTTTTGTTTCCACCAATCAGCTCAGCCACTTCATGTGTTTCCAAACACAAAACGTCAGCATGGCGGATCGCTTTACAGGGATCACAGGGACATCTGTTAGGAAAATTAAATAAAAAAACTCAAACAGGTTTTTACATGTTTGTTGGAATTCAATTAAAATGCGATTAGTGGGAGAATTAAGGGGACAGACTGGCGCTCCGCAGCACATTTGGTTGGCACTATCCCTCGGTCTGGTCAGGTTACTGTGGGGATTACCCCTAACAGGATGACCTCTGACCTCCAGACAGGTGCCTGTGGAGAGGATGGAAGTATCTTCATGTCACCATACCAAGTGGGATTCAGCAGCCTAATGGCTGAAAGCAGTTCATCATGCCATTCCAGCAAACATTCGTACTTTGAAATCACATATCCAAATGGGAACATACTTCAAATTCTTTACCGTAATGGAGTGCATGTGCTAAGATCACAGCAATCTGGTTGGAAGTTTAGCTTTTTTAAAAATGTGTCTTGCAAAAGTGTTAATACTCTTTGAAATGTACATTTTTCCCATTAAAGTAACAATATGTTTTACTAAGATTTTGTGTAGCAGATAAAGTTGTTGTAAATTAAAAAGAGGAAAGAAACTAAATTCTTTTCACAGTTGAACCCAGAAAATTACATACAACTACATAAAAATACACATGCCACTTTTTTCAGTCTGAAGTTAAATCTCTTTCTTATGGTCAGCTGGAATTACCAAGACTATTTCCATTTGCTAACTTCCACAAAAATGTTAAGATCAAACCTCAAACACACTCCTTTCTTGTTTGAAAATTAAACAAATCAGCCAAAGTAACAAGAAGAGAATTGTGGAGCTGAAGTCTGGTTCCACCTTGGGAACAATTTCCAGGCTTTTGAAGGTGATACGTTTATCTTTTTAAACACATATGTGCACGCCTTCACACGATGGCAACATCCAATCATCGTACAGCTCAGGAAGGAGATGTTTTCTGTGTCCAAGAGATTAACATGTTTCAGTCTGAAATGTTCTAATCAACCCAAGAAAAAAAGCTAACCCTTGTGAAGATGCTAGTTGTTATTACCCACAGTGAAATGTGTCCTGTACCAGACATGGGCACAAAGGCCTTTGAGAGGAAAAAGCCATTATTCCAAAAGAAACATAAAAAGCTTGCAAATATTTAACTTTAACTGCAGTAACATGTCTCTGCCAGCCTGTATTGATACCATGTGAACATTAGTTTTCTAGTACTGCATGAACTATATATATATATATATTGCCTGGACTGTGATTGGAGCTTATTACATAAAAATATGCTTTTGTTCTAAACTATTTAATTAGCTCTGAGCGCATGTTTAGTGTGGTTTCCCTGCAGGAAGGTAAACCTCTACCCCAATGTTAAGGGCTTTGTCTCTAAACATGGTGTTTTGCATGTTAGTCAAACAAATTTTCTAATATGACTAAGGGTACACTTGCAAACAACGTAAAATTCCTCTTTAATTGTACAAAATAGCATTAATCCTCAATATATCAGTCATATTTGTTGCAAACTAACAATCAACGTTCTTGCACTCAAGTTTACATGTGGTAAAGTTGGAGATCAAGCTGCATTTCAGTCATTGTACATTGTGGCAAACATAAAACAGTGTGTATAGAAACGTGTTTCACCAGACTAAAATGATTCTGGTCAGTGTAAAACTTGGTCATTACAGAAGTCTATTATATTGTGTATCAAAACCAGCAGTGTAAAAACAAGGTCATTTGAGCTAAAAGAAAATCCTCATCTGCTTCCATTCTGTGGTGTTTACCATGTTTTCCCCACAAGACTAAACAGGCCCGGGTTTGTCTTCACCATGCGTTACACAGCCACATCAACCCCAAGATTTCTGCTCAGGGAGTGCTTTGGATTTAACAGCTTTCCTCCCAAGGGCCTGTGAGCTGAACCGGTGGTGTACTTTAGTGAGGTGAACTCAGGCCTTCAATGGATAAGCCGTTATCAGACTCCAACACAGTACACATGCAAGAAAACTTCCTATTTTTATTTATCTATAATTCTGTGTCTTCCCAGGTCATGCTATTGGATAATAAGTGTTGCTCACGTTCCAGCTATGCTCACATTCTAAAATTATGTAAAGACACAGGGAACGAAGGGGAGACCATTTTCATCCCAACACACAGATTTGTTTCAAACGTTTAGGTAAAACATAGAGAGTACCATCGGCTTTTAGTTCACACTATTATTCGCTGTGGAAGATGTATGACATCCCTGGAAACACATTCAGGAAGGGAGCCTTAGAAAGCCAGTCTGAATTCTCCTGCTCCTTGGAAATGCTTCGGAAGGATGGTAAATACGATGCGGCCAGCTGGAGCGAAATTCCCTTATTTACGGATCATGACCTGCTCTTGTGAGTGCATTATCTCTTGAAGAAAGCCTCTGTGTTGCAGAATCAATTTAAAAAATGAAACAGAATGGAAGGATTAAAAAACAGCAGCAAGTGCACAGCTGATAAGAGCGTTAGAAATCCTTGCTGATCAGATAAAATGATTATCCTTGAAGACGTTGATGTGGCCATTAAAAACAATGCAGAGAGATTATGGGTGCCTTTTAAAGTTAACACTTAAATGCCAAACTTCATTGATTGCCACAAAGTGAGCTTATATTCACCCAAGTAGTATTTTATTTGTTCTCTGCAGTGCTCGCAATGTGCTCACCAAGGACAACTGCTGAGGATTATTTGAATGAGAACCTCAATCATACATAGTTCCCTTCAAGGAAATGAAATATCCATATAATGAGAGGGAGATTATGTTTTAGTCTTTATCAACACAAACAGACACACTGGAGCTCAGCAGAAAATCTATATTCTCTCTACGGTACACAGTTTGATATCCCAGCCATCATGCCATTTTGAATCCATTAATCACTTGCTGACAACGCAGTGAATGTAACTGCCCCATAAAACAGATAAAGTCTCATCAGTTAGGATTTTGCTGCTACATAGCCGATCACAGCTGAAAAGCATCACAATGTCTTCACGAACACCGAAGCCCTGCGGTGTTGTATTGTGATCAGCATGAAGTGCCTCGCTTTCCTTTTGGTGAGAAAGTGTAAGAAGTCTCCCTGGATTGTTTTCCTTTTCATTCAGCTCTGACAAGAGCCTAAACTCACACTGATCACTCACTAATAAATGACAGCATACCTGTGAAGTAAGGTACCCTGGCCAGATGAAATCATAACTGAACTTTTTGCCCAATATGCAAAGTAATATTTGTAACAGAAAAGTAAAATTGCACATGACCCTGACCACACCATCCCTTCAGTAAAGTGTTCTTAGTGGGAACCAAGAAACAGGTTATAGCTGATGATAAGAGGGATAAAGCTATTAATGTTTTTACTGAAAGTGACATAGTTAAGATAACTGTCCATTGAAGCATTTACCATCTAAAACATTTTTGAAAATGTTGTTCACACCTCCCTCTCTTGCTTTAGAAGGACCAGGTTTAATGTTGGTTCTACGCACTGCAGCAGAGGAACATTTCTGGTTTTTAGTGGAGTGGGATAGCCAGGTTGCCTGAGATGGCAGAGTGAAGTGGCACAGAATGCAGCAGGCTTGGAGAGTTTAGGCAGCAAAACCTTTACCTGAGTATTCCATACATGTGACCTGCAGGAAACAACCACCTCACTGCTTTATCCCATCAACAATCAGGTATATTTGGTGTTTGAATCATTACAATAGGCAGTTAAAAGCATTTCTAGAGGCATTTGAAGTATTTGATGGTTTGAGCTACTCTCAGGCAGCTGTTGTCTCTAACCAGCACAAATACTGGAGATCCACTGTACTCACATTACTTCTCATTTCACTGGTTTAGCATCAAGACCTACGTCATATGCTGCCCACCCACAAAGCACTGCTTCATCTCTTTGCATCTGAAGGAAGACTGATTTATCAACCTATATATGAACATAAATATCTACAGAAACAAAGTAGTTAGGGAAACTATGGTGTTTTTTTAAAACATGGTCTTTTAAAGCAGATTTCTATACTGGTTTGAGGTCATTCAACCTGAAACTAGAGACATGGAAGAGCTGCAGATCAAACAACATTTTCTCTGACATGAGGAGATAAACAGAGTGCCAGGCTCACCTCAGAACAAAGCAGCGCCTCACCTCTCTGGCCCACAGCAGCTTCCTGACAGCCAGTGATGCAACGGTAAATCAAGAGGTGGGCAAACTAAGATGGAGACTAACAGCCCCATCACTCCTAGGTTTTGGAAAGTATGAGGAAAAGTGTGAGTGTTCACAAGGCCATGCGGTTGTCTCTGGGCTGAAGAGTGTTTCAAGCATTTTCCATATTGCATACACACATGAATAAGTAGGACTTTTATCACACAGGCACAATTTATTTGCCTTTGCTTTGATGCGTCATGTTCACACGCATCTAAGACTTTTCTAAGAAGTATACATACACACGCACACCCCCACACACACACACCCACGCGCACGCACATATATAATAACCCAACAACATATGCCAGGTTTGAAGTTTGGCCTTAGCCCTTTGCTATACAACCATCTTGCTCTGCCTGAAGATGTTTCACTCTTCACTCTTTGTCTCCATCTATTGCTCTTTTGCAGGACCGGCGTCTATTAGCAACTCACATCACACAACCATGGCAATTAAAACGGATGTGCAACACCGTCTCCTTATGAGGAGAGAGAGTAACGAGAGAGAATACAGGAACAGGAGGGGACATGAGTCAGAAATAAAGAGAGGAAAAAAGAAAGAGAGGAATTATAAGAGGGAAAATGTTCAGCACCACCTCTCCTTCAAAACCAGGACTGATACTGTGTCTATTGATCTTTATTACAATAGCAGCAAGCTGTAAAATGTTTGATGGTTTTGTACAGATCTTAGTCCCCCTCATCCATAATTACTGCTACACATGTAGAACCAAGGGCAACTTCAGAAGGGGCGCTGTTTGAAAAGCTGCTGCCAGACTGGAGGGATGATGGGAAATCTCTGCGGGGCCTCACGGTAGCTTCGAGCCCTGAGGCTATCATTCCTCCTGCCGAACACCTGAAGCAACTTAAGTTTTACAGAGATCAAATTATGAAGCTGATTTTAAATAAGAAATGAGGCCAACCAGGTACCCTTACTCACACAGAAATTTTCTTTTATTTAGGTTTTTAATGGGTTTGTGCAGTGACCTAAACACTGTCAAGCTTATTTTAGGTCCTAATGTTGATAGAGCCAACTGGAGCGTGCATGTACTACTTATCCATATTACTAAAATATCTGATGTTTTTTGCATTGCATGTCCTTATATTTAAATCTAAAATAAGATGTAAATGTGCAGCTGTATCTACAATACTACATTATGCAGTGATCAACTGTGTTTGGACAAAAGGTACAGCATAACCAGACAACTATGAAACATGAATACATCTTCATTTGGTTTTCCATAGTTTTTCAAATTGGATAAGTAATTTTAAAACAAGACTTTTCAAACAAAAACAACCATTTTGAATCATGAAAGTTAAAGGCTTTCACCACGCAGTTTGTCAAAAGAAACAGACTTTTTGCTTCACATATTCCTTTTAGCTGCTTGGGCTGAAAGTTCAAAGAATGGTTTTCACTTCATACCAAAAAGTATTTTTCATGTCTTGTTACAATTTTTACATGTTGTAGGATTTTGTCCCACCTTTGGCAGGAAAGTGGAAGTTGGGGGATTCATCCATACAGCAGAGCAGTCCTGATCAGTCGTTTCTGCATCCGGTTCACTTATAGTGGGCAGATGTCTATGGTATTAGGTGGAGAAGAGTTTGCAAATTCATTCTAGACAAAACTGACCGGATGTCTAAGCAAACAAGCTAGACACTGATTTTACCAAGGCTGGTGGAAATGCTAGCTAAAAATGGAAAGAGCTGCTTAATATGGATGAGGATGTAGCATCTGTCCCAGCACTTTCTAGAACTATCTCACAGTGTTAACAAAACGGACAGTTACTTTTTAAGAAATTACACCTTTCTAAAAGGGGACATGCTTATTGGATGTGGATAGAGAGAGCAGTTTAGTGTGAAAAGATGATCTGTATGAGAAAGTGGAGGAGCTCCACAGTGGTAGACGGTAATAAACAAAACATTCTCTTCATTAAAAACAACATTTGACTATGAATGTTCACTGACAAAATAAAGAAGATGAGGTCCACTTGGGAGAGCATCAGACGATAGACAACAGATGAAAACTGGTCATGATGCAACATGGGTTGGAAGAGAGAAAAGGGCAGAATTACAAACAGCCTCCAAGTGAGATGATTGTTGCTTCCAGCAGACGCAAGCAAGACACAGCGGTCTTTAGCCTGGCATGGCCTGAATAATGCATCACTCTCTCTGTAGCTGGGCAGATATATGGGTGAGGGGAGCACTGATTTCTGCCCCCTGGCATTGTTGGAGATATGAATAATGGATATGTTAAATGCTTGTGCTAAGAATGAATTAGGATAAGCTTTGTTTCATGGCTGTATTTATGTAATTATTGGCTTTGGACTCTACAAAGAGAACAAAGACGATGTTAAATTGGGAGGCAGAGAAACTCTGATCTCATTATGGACCATGTACATCTATGGTAAGCTCCAGCTGAATTTCTCTCTTCTACCGAAAGCTGAAACCTCTGGTGCCATCCGACTGCATGCCATTGATTAACATTTAACAACTAGGGAATACTTTGTCACAGGAAAGCAAAGCAAACTTTGAGCTCTTGAAAGCAAAAGTAGAAATAAAGAGAGTTTGAAGAAGGGAAGGGAGGGGATTTTAAAAAGGCAAAGAAAAGCAGAAAGACAGGCCTGATACACACTACATAAGAGTCATTTTCACATAGCCCGTCATATATTTCTCATGAAGCCCTGACAGAGTACTTCAGACACAGCCATTGGTTGTCTAGGAGTGGCAGACTGCAAAAGTCAGAATGAACAACTAGTTCCTGCCTTTCTTTCTGTCCTTCTCTGTTTCCTGCTGTCTCTCTGTTTTTCTGCCTCTCCAGACTCGGCCACTGCTCTCCCTGGGCAATAAGGAGGCTGGGAAGATGGAAGGAGGATGTAAGTGGGCAAGCAGCATGGGCAATGGCCAGCACTGGAAAAGAGGTTGGTCACCCTGCTGGTTATGCTGGTGAAGCTGTGCACACTGCCAAAGAGCAGTGGATCACAGTCGGGCCTGTGTTTAGACAGTCTGACAGATCTCCTGTACACCCTGAGAACTCGGGGAATCTGTGCTCCAATCATACATCACCCTCAGCCACAATCTACATTCTCTCTCCGTTTGTCTGTTAGGTGAAGCTATCTTCGTTCGTGTCTCTTCATCCTTCGCCACTTGGAATCTCCTTCCATCTTTTCCACCTGCTTTCACTTCAACTCTGCCTTCTCTTATTCTCTCATGTCTCCTACTCCTTTTGAGATTCAATAAGAGCCCTGGAGGCAGGAGAGAGAAAAAACAGGGGGTGGGTGGGTGTAAAAACATCTATGGCTTTATTTACAAAGGGCCCAGGTATTGCCCAGTGTTAAATCCAGGGGAAATGATTTATTTTCCGCCCATGTGTGGCACTGATCCTCGAGGCGTAACTCAGCAGTCGACCGGCCTCGTGCTTGCAATTTACAGTGGCTGCAGAGGCTCATAAAGGAAGAATGGATTAATCTGGAACACGATATAAACAATATGACTCTGACAGCCCTATTAAAACCTGTGCTACTCAGCATCAATTCTCTTTCACACTTTACATCTATCTATCTCTCTCTCTCTGGGTTTCTGCAGTCATTGGTTGTTGAAGGGACTCTCAGTGGAAACTCTGGAAAACTGACCAGAGCTCGCACCCCCATCATTGTGATTCCCAGAGTATCAAATTCAAAACAAGGGGCTGCTGCACATCTACATATGGCAACCGGACCTTCTAACTGTTTAAGTTTTGGACATCATCAGGGATATCAGATGTACTCGGTCCACATTAGAGGCTCCCACAGTGCTCGTTAGGGCCGGGCCTAGAAAGGCTTCCTGTCCCAAACACCAGTGGCTTCTCATTTTCCATGAACTGGACTTCTTTTGGGAATGTGCTATGCTCACCCCTTTTTTAGATATATGCATAGATTTGAAGTGACACAAGATAGTATAAGATTAGTATAAGACGCACATGGATGCATGTTCACGCACACATACACACAGACTTGGACATCTCCAAACAGTTGTCAGCTGCTCCCTAAACCCTTTCGGGAAAGATCACTCAGCATCTCCAAAGACCTCTAATAACTGATAGCATTCATATACTCACATACACAGCTCGTCATTTTGCTAGCTCCATCTCAGTCAGAAACAGGTGTAAGCCACACAGAAAACACTCACACAGAGGCAGAACCTTTTTAACCGCAGGAGTTTTTAACACAAATTTTCAAGATAGCAACCTATCTCAAGAAAACGAGACAAGCAGGCCCGAAAAGAAAAAAAGAAAAGCTTCAATCAAGAGACAGAGTTACTAATTCATGTCCAGCTATGGATGAAAGCTTCAGGAACGTCAGGCAGCAAGAGAACAGAGCTGAAATTGAAATCAATAAGTTCATTAGACTGCACAGGCTGTTCGTGCTGCAACCTCCACTTCCCCTGCAGACATACACAGCAACACATGGAAAAACGGGGACGAAACAAGGTTTGACCTATGTCCACTAGCCAAGCATTCCATTTATTTAGCCCTTATCGCAGCAGCGATCTGAAGAAGCAGCTACACGCTGATAACACCCCAGGATAATAGCAAGACCAGACAGGGCCTGACCAAAGAATGACAGCCGAAAGAAAAGAGAAAGTGAAATAAAGGAAAATGCATCTGGAATCCTCTTGACGTTCACTCCCTTTTTTCTTTGTGTACATGCTCACAATGCTGAAACATGAGGGGCTCCGAGGAAACTTTTGCATGGCTTGTTTTCTGCAGCCGCCTCTCTTGTTCGAGCCTGTAATTTAGTGGATCCCCATCAATAAGTGAGAGAAACGCTTTGTGGATTCCTGGCCTGACAGCTAACAAGACCCAGGCTCTATCTGCAACAAACAGACAGAATAGCAAACAATGTTGTCTGTGTGTGCACCCTGAGCTATCCATGAATGCAGCTCATGATTCATGTACGCTACTGTCGAAGCTATCACTGCAAAGGCTACACAGGACCTAGCATGTGTCGTACAGGCATTGGGAAGAAAAACTTTTCACTATTTAAGTGACCTGAATAGGTTTTCTTCTGTAGTTCTTCTTCCTTTACAGCAATAATCTCCAAAGCCCTGCATGGAAGAATAGATCAGTGCAGCTGATGTCCTCCACCTGAAACTAGACCCGTAGTAGCTCCAGTCTGAACTGGCAAGGCCCCACAGCCTGTGTCAATCCACTTCCCATTGCTGATTTATGCCTACGAGTTCACAGGGTTTAACATGCCACATATCCTCACAGTAACACACACAAATGGCAGCGCACACAAAATCAATGAGGCACAAATTGTTCATGACCTGAGCTCAACTTGCAGCAATAGAGGCCAAACCTGTATTCAAGGGCGTCTTTATCACATTTAAAGACGCCTTTTCACCCACAGATTAATGCTCATGCCTTAAATGGCCTGGCTAAACCAAGACTGTATCTCCGTTTGCAGAAATGAAATACAAATGGACTTCACAAAAGAAATCCTTTATTTCAATCCTCCTTATCCTAATACCCGAGCAATTCTGTAAAACATTTCTTTTAAACCGTTTTCAATAAAGAAGAGAAACTATTGCAACCTCCCCTCACATATTGAAGTTTGAGAATTTGCCGTCCCAGGAGGTTACTGGGAACAGTATGTTTGGCAAGCTCCTGTTCACTAAAGAGTTCAACAGAAGCCAAAACATTTGTTACAGACTCATTTCATTTCCTGGTTAAAACGTCCAGGACTATGAGGCAAAAGCGTGAACATGAGTTTACATAGAAAGGCTCAAAGGAAACCAAGGACCAAGCTTTTCCCTCAACAGAAACAGGAGCTGCTTTGGACCTTTGATGGAAAATAGGAGGGGGCCAGTTTAGATAGGATTAGAGTGTAGCTACACTCAGCGGCCACTTTATTAGGTGCAGCTGCTAAATTGCTTAACACAAACAGCAAATCAACCAATCACATTGCAGTATCTCACTGCAATGTGATTGCACATCACATTGCAATACCTGGAGGTGGTGAAGACAACTTGGTCGGGAAAGTTCAAGCCAAGCCTTAGAATGGGGAAGAAAAGGGATTAAAGAGACTTTGAACTTGGCCTGGTTGTTTGTGACAGGCTGGTTTGAGTGTTTTAAGAACGTCTGAGGACTACATCCAGCAAGCATTCACACAATTTCAAACTAGATTCTAGAACATGAAAGTTCATTGTGCTCCAGTAGTCTCCACAATCCCAACATCTCAACCCAACAGGGCAGCTTGGGGAGTTGTATCATGGATGTAAAGCAGCTAGGATGTTCATCATGCCAATCGCTTCTGACATCTACTAAATAAAGTAGCTGGTGAGTGTAGATTGGCAGCTAGCAATATTGAAAGGCAGTGCTTCAGTCTGAAAGCTCTCATGCTGTGTAAACAGAAGCTAATACAGGATCTCTGCCGGCTGGCTGAATGTACACACAACCGTGAAGTTTGAAGCACATCTAAACTAATTTTTCTCATTGTACTATCACTAACAGCCTTGCTTTTCCAAAGATTTTCTCTTTTCTCTCCTAGGTCTGTTGCCAGAATCTACAGCTAAGCTTCAATTTTATTCCGACTACACAGGAGTTTGTCCAGGGGCGGCTAAAGCTTATCCATATTTAAGGCCTGGAACTCACTGGAAGGGCTTAGCCCCAGGCACACGAACATCTTGGCCACATATATATATACAGGAGGCAGTGCCGTCCAAGAAGTTGCTGTTGACCATTTATTTATGAAGTCAAAGCTCTGTGGCAACACGCTATCCACTCTGAAACAACTTAAAGAGGTTACATCCAGGCTGAATATTTCATCTCTGAATCGCAGCTCTTTTTGAGTCCTCTTCAAGGTAAGAATGGAGGGGAGTGATGCAGGGCAGGTGAAGAAAGAGAGGCTCCACTGCAGGTGATGCAAGACCCCTCTCTAACCCGGTCAAAAACAGGTGGGGCTGTAGAAACGAAAGAGGAGAATAAAGGGGGGAGAGAGGGTGCCACTTACAGGGCTCCTCAAGGTTAGAAGAAGGAGAGGCTTAGTATTCTCTTTATGTGTCTCGTCTTGAGCGAGGACCGACTCACACTCACTCCCATCACTGCCATCTCTGAAAACAAACTGAGAAAAAAATATATGGTAAAGTGAAAAATAGGACCACAGAAAACGGAACGTTGTTTTGCATAAATGTGACAACACCCTGAAGTTCTCCAGAACATGCGGAGGGACACAGTCCATTGAGAAGCTTCGATTAAAATGCTGACATCCTCACTGTAAATGCTAATGCGCACAAGGCAGCATAAAAAAAAAAATATAACAAACACAGACTCCTTCTTCCTTCCTCCACAGTCTCCACTTTGCTCTCTTTCATTTTGATCTCTCTTTCCATGAGAAGAGAAGCTGCTGGCAGGTGGCTGTGTGCAAAGGTATTGAAGTCTATGAAATATTTACCAAAGCAATAATGACTCCCTGGACAGAGTGAGCAGGAGAAGAAGGCAAGAGGAGGAGAGGGAGGCGGGCAGGTGGGGGGGGGGAGCAAAGCGAGAGATGGAAAGAGAAGAGGGGCTCTCTCCTTTTTTTTTTTTTTTTTTTTTTTTAAACAGCAAGATGATAAAAGAAAATTTTAAATTTGAGAATATTACCTGGTTTTGGCATAAACATCAGATGCACTACTATTTAAAATTTGGGATGAAAAAACTTTTCTACATTTTGCAACAAGCTTCAAAGTACTTTACCTAGAATTTACGTTCATGTCATGACCTTTGTGTTATGCACAGTAGTACATAACTGCAAAGTGAACAGAGAAGGACAAATATAATGTAGGATGGATGTATCCTGCGCCCTATGATGCAAATAGGTTCAAGTTCAATCCACTTGAACTTGAGCTCATCGTAAGCTATTTGCCTTCCACCTGTGTGTGTAAATGCAGTTCTGTGAAGACCTCAGAAGTTTGTTGGAGAATAAGTGTGGACGAACTTCATCATGAGGACAAAGGTGGAGCGCAAATAATTCTAGGAGATTGTTGTTTGTGTTGAAGCAGCTTTGGTGATTAAAACAATATCCAAAGTTGTCCCATTCGTCATCCTAATAGGGTTTGGCATAACAGCAAACCTGGCCAGGTACCTATCATCACCTGTGATGATAGGTACAGAAATGAGAGCACTAATCAGAGAAGCAGATAACAGACAGGTATGTGGTAACTCTGGAGGAGCTGGAGAGATCCAGAGCTCAGGTGAAAGAATCTGTGTCACAGCAGCATCAAACTGTAGGAGAGCATTTCCTCAGTGGGCAGAGAAAAACCTGTCACAGTTGACAGGAAGATCTATGCAGCCAAATAAAGAATGTGAAACTATGGGACATGATCACTTTTGTTGACTTTGTCATAGTTCAAACTTAGATCTAAACAAGAATTTTCAGATGCTTTGCATCCAATTTGACTTTGCTTTAACAATTTTAAAAAGCAGCACTGGCAAAGATGTCAGCCTCCTGATGTAAAAAGCCTCCAGACACATAGTCAACGAGTCTTGGAATTGCCATGAAATGAGCTGTCCTCCTGAGTCAGTAGTCAGAGAAATAAGGAAACGTGCCACACTTTTCAGATGTGTAAACATCTCATGTGTGTCAGTATTTTTGCTATAGGCAGCATTTCTGTGTCTGTTGACATGCATAAAGCAGATTGATTAAATACACAGCATATTGACTCATAAAAAAATTATGAGTCAATTATGATTCATTATGAATTATAAGAAATTATACAGAGACTCAACTAAAAGTACTTGAATCATTTGCAAGTACAAACTCGGGAAACTCGTACAATAATCCATCCTTGTAATACTACCTCTCCAAGGCTGTTGAAAAGTTAAACTTCTAGGACGGGCACTCCTGCTGCGAGTCTTTAATGCAGAGGGCCTCCTCTTGTTTGCAGAGAGGACTCGGCACCACACTGTGGGCCGGTTTGATCCGGACAGCCAGCAGAAGCTGCTTTAGAAAAAGCCAGGGGGAAGGAAACCCTACTGAAGCACCAGTGTTTTCCCTTCATAGCGGTACCAGGATGTCGGGGTGGCTCAGAACAACAGTGAGTTCTCTAACCTGAGACTCAGGATCGAGGATGGAAGGAAGGGCTGCCTCAGCACTGCAGAGGCAGGGGGTCTGTTTGGATGTGTCTACAATGGGAGAGAAGTGCAGATGGAGAGCAGGGGTTGGGACAAAGAAACATGAACCCTTGCTCTGTTTAACTGTGTGTAATATTGCTGCAAACCTGGAAGACATAAGGTAGAGTTTTAAATATGCTCAAGAAGTCTATAAATTGAATTAAATTCCACAAGATACTCAGAATTGCACATTAAAAATAATGATGGCACCTCTCACATTATGATAATTTGCATCACTTTCTTGTGGCAGTGTGCTAGCAGGGAGCTCTGCTGCATGCAAGCATGGAAGATTTATGTCAGAGTGCGAGTATGTATCCAAAACATGACACTCCCTTTGTACTCCCTGAAGCGAGAGGCTACACTTCCTGATCAGCAAGCCTGACACGCTGGACAGCTGACCCCTGACCCCTCATTTCACCTGAGCCACAGAGCAACCCCAGAGCCCATTCTCCAGCTCCTGCAGGGTCGCTCGGGTCACAGTTGACACAGCAGTACTGTGTTATGCTGAGCTTGGAGAGCCTCCTCACATCAGCAGCACGCCTTCACTCAGGAAATCAGTGTCAGACCAAATGGATGCTCTGTCTGTACGCAGGAATGTGTTTGTGTGCATCTGCTTTGTGAATATCGCCATTTTTTATTTTTTTTGCTCCTTCACCCATTGCAGTGGACACAACACATTGTTTCACTTTTTACTTCCTCAACAGCTTTTTCCTTCAGTCCCTTGAAGATACATGTTTTAAATTATAGATGAAGTCACAAAATCAATGTTACTCCACAGAATAACTTTATTACGCTCTAAAATATTGGCATTTTTGTAACCTTGACAATTGTCATTGCCAAAGATGGTAAATGCGAGTTATCATATGTCAAAGTCCTAATATGAATGGGCCATTGTTTATAACTTAAAAATTAAGAAAGAATATGTAATAATTAATTGATGATTGAATATTAATAAATGTTAAAGTTTAAGTCTTAACTTGTATTCAGTAGAATAATTATGTGTTTAAAATGTCAAAACAACTTTAGCAAGAAGTCTTATATCCAATGGAATTTATAGATACATTTGTTTTATTGATTATGTTTCTTTAAAGTTGACATATTTTAATGTGAATAAAACATAACTACATTCATCAATGGGATCAGTTTTTTGTTAAGATCCTTAAATGAAGTGTAATTATTTTTGACTAATATTTTAAAAATCTTAATCTTGAAGATATACTGAAATCTGATGACTTTCTGTGAGAAAAAAAAAAAAATCACTGGAAAAACAAAAAAGGATTCACCATTCAGCAAAGAAAAACATGAAGTTTAACGTAACTTAACAACTCTGCAACATCTTTATTAAAACAAAGGCTAATTTATTCCCTAACATACAAAGCAAAAAGTCCGATCGAAAACCTGGATGGAAAAAATTGTGTCATTTATGATACTTGCTTTATGGGTGCTTTTTTAAATGAGCCGATCTGTATGAAATGTAATTGATCAGTAAAACAGAGTGTGGTGAGGCAAAGCTTATGGCCCACATCTTGACAAATGACTAGACATGACCCTAAAAGCTGACCTGCACACTACTTGAGAGGAAAAAACAACAACACAACAGCGAGGACATAAGTGGGAAAAAAAAATCCATGCAGGCGGAGCGAAGACGCATTCCGTTTGATGAGGGATATTGAACACCAGGAAGACCGGCAGGCAATTACAATGATTGGAGTTCTGTGCCTCATGCAAAGCGCAAGGCAGAGATTGTGAGAGGAAGAAAGTCCACACCTTCTTGCTCCTGTGTCTACAGGGGCCTGACGCTTATTAGCATGCATGCTTTTACAGGCCTGGCCAAAGCAGTCAATGCACTCCACTTTATTTATTAGTAAATAGAGACAGATGGTGATGAGGGGTCGTATTGACTACCCATAGCCTTTTAAACAGTAATCAATAGCAGGGGTGGAGCACTGAGATGGGGGGCATTAACTCAAATGAGCCACGACTGCCGGATTTTGTCACACACCGAGCAGTATACTGACTCTATTAACTGTCATGGCAGCACAAAAATGTAATTCACAGTTGACTTACAGGACCTGACGGGTGTCAACATATTTATAAGAGGATGCAATGCACTATTGATCCCATTGATTAGCTGAGCAGGCATGTCGCCGGTTTTATTTTGGTGGCAGAACAGCATTAGTAGTAGCAGGGGCCTCAACTAAACTGCAGCCTGGATCAATGTGGAGATGTGTTGAGGCTGTATGTGACAAGCAAAGCCTGACTGATGTACACACCAGCACAGTTTATCTGTAAGAGGGGGAGGAGAAAAGTCAGCATAGCAGATTTGTTTTACTGGTGTAAAGTGTTAGTTAAAATGTACCCTTAAAATAATAATAATAATAAAAAACATCTGTGTAAGTCACAGAGGGATGTCACAGAAGCAGTAGAGGTTGTACTGTATCTGAGAACAAGTCCTTTGTCTCCAAAAAAACACATAAAAGGTATTTGTGAAGACGACCAGGATGGACTGCAATGTGATTTTTAAGCACCAGCTATGTATCTGGGCGAAATGTCCAAAACTGCCCCATAATCCACCATAACTGAAAGAGTGCGACAACAAAGCAGATTTGAACTAAGAGAGTCCCAGTTGAACCAGATAGCTTCACTATGCCTACAGGTGCAGCAATGTCTGTACAACCACCATGATCAAAGCGTTGTGATGTTGTAGCATTTATGACGCTGCAATCCTGCTAAAATGAGACGACAGCTGTTTAAAGTAAGGAGCAATATATCAGAAAACCTAAAGATACGACTCAGGGAGGATCAGAGCTGTATTAATACACCAGACACAGAAAAATAGTGCAAAAGGTGGTTTATATTACAGCTGGAAAAATTATTTACCATATATACAGGATAAGCTTTCACCATTTGATAACTGGTTTAATTTTACATTAACCACAAACACTTCTAATAAGTTGATGATCAAATTCTTTAAAAAATGTCCATATGCTAATAAAGATCCTGACTATAACAGCAGTAAAAGTCCAGTTCTGTTTCATCAGTAACCAGTCCAGGAATCAAAAGACTGAGTCAGTTTCTAGCAGGTTTCGATGTTGAGCATACCTTTGGATGTGGTGGAGACAGACTACAATTCCTCCTGCCACATAGACGGAGATCCAACAAATCAACTACAAGGTTCCTTGGGCCAGAGGCCTAGTGGTCACTCACTTGATTAAGGACCCAAGATTAAGAATTGGGTCCTTAATCAATTTCCTCTTAATATTAGTCAATATAAAGTCATCATTAATACCATAAACATATTCTTCTTTTAAATTAATGGAATTAATAGATAAAAAACGTACATGTACAGGATTCATTCATTGGTAACCCAATATAATGACAATAAGTCAAATAGAGATCTCTTCATCTTCATTAATATTCTAGAATAACTGAATGTTAATATTGCACCATCAGACAACATAAAAACATCTCTTTCATCAAACAGTGTTGAACAAATTAGCTCAATAGTCACAAGTCAACTACCAAACATAGCAGCAGCCTTAACATAGCATGCTAATGTTAGCATTAGCATGCACCAAACAATGAAATAAACACTCACCAATTCCTTTCTTCCTGTCTGTAAGCCCATCAAACCCAATCTTTCAAAGATTAGAGGCATTTAGAAGCTGAAAGGCATATCAGCAAGAATATCCTAATGGCTGCCCACCTGTAGCAGCCAGGCCTGAACTTCCCAGTCCACAACATGCTCTCCCAGACGAAACAATGGGCTCCGCCCCCACTTTTAAAAACTCAAATCCTGCTACATCTTGCAAGATTTCATACTTAGTTCACGAATGGTGGATGGCAGGATAAGAGAGACAAAGGGAAACATAACCTTAATTATTAAAAATATCTGGATTACCCCAAATAATTTGGGTTACAATATGCTGCATTATTCTGCTGATAGTATCCACCAGATGATGGTCTCCGGTCATAAGAAGGATGAATATGATTAGTGACATTACTCACTGTGCAATACTCACTAGATTCATGTTGTTTATGCCAATTCATGATCTTCCCATGTTGGTGTCACACAAATGAAGGCCCATGATACAAAGCAAAACATTTTCATCATTTTTTAACCAGTTACTCACCGCTTCCTGTTCTTAGTTGTCATAAGTGGCCAAAGCTGGATTTCTACATAAGCGGTTTGTAAAAATCATAGTTTGAGTTGTTCTCTTTTATTTTTCTCTGATGGAAATCTGCCTATTCTATTCTTACCTCTGACATCAACTAAGCACTTTATTCTGGATGTTTTCTCTTTTTCTGACTGTTTTCTTTAATAGTGAGATGAAATTACTCGTACCAAACTCTGTTGCACCAGCAACCATACCACATTCAAAGTAATTTAAATAATTTTTCTCACTAGATTTATGCCATTTTCAGTAAGTCATCTTCACCTAAATCCACTAAATTTTTGCTAGTCAATTGGTTGTTTTGTTGACTCTGTTGTCAAGTGGTTAAAAAAGTGTACCTAATGTAGAGAAAAGTGAGAGTGAAATATATTGTATGTGTATGCCTTTACTACGACTGCTGCACTGTCGTGTCACGTGGCCTGTTGTAGTGAAAATAGCAGAATTTGGTGTTTAGAAAGTGGTAAACATTCACATAAATCTTTCAAAAAATAAATAAATAATTCTAGTTCAAGTGCTTCAATCATTGTCCTCTTCACCATTTGTAACAGACTAGCTTCTTCTTTTTACAAGCTCCTGTGATATTAATGACCCTATATTTTTGACTATGTAACAAGAAAAGTTTTTGTTTTCTTTTACATGTTTTTAAAAAAATTTAAAGTTGTTTTTTTTAAGTGAAATCTTGCTGAGATTTTAATATAAATGTACAGTTGTTGAAGAAAATGCTCCTCTGACTGCTATAATCCAGAAACCGTCGCTATAGTTGCATGACGACAACAGTGGCCGATGTATTAGGCCACTGTTGTCGTGGCCTAATACGACAACGGCCTAATAGGCCATCGTATGAGCAGTTAATTTAAATATATTATGAAGAATGGAGAACAAAGAAAGACAGATGGATAGATAGATGGGGCATGTAGAGATCATTTCTCATCTCCAACACACAGCATTAGCGTGCTGCAGAGCAGAAGTCAGAGGTCGTCTCCAGCATCTATTAATAAATCTTTATCATCTTGCAGCGCTTCCTCCCTGTGCTCAGCACTCACAGCCGAACTCAGAGCAACCCTCCCCTCCTCTGTAACCCTCACAGCCCCCGTGCAGAGGGACCGGCTGAGCTGCAGTGAGCCGATGTCTTAAACCACCCACTGCCGAAGCAATTAAGAGTTTAACCTGGATGCAGCCCGGGGAGTCCACAGAGAGGCTCCAGTCAAATACAGCAAGGCTCTGCAAAGAAAGAGAGGTGGGCAAGAGAGATGGGGAGGAAAGTCAGCCGAGAGATGAGCAAGAAAAAGAAGTGCAGAGATGAGAATGGACAGAAAGTGACAGCAAGCAAGGAGGAAGAAGGGAGGAAGCACACATCTAGACTGGAAAATAGAGACTCGTGAAGGCAGGGAGGGAGAATCTCATCTCAGTGTACACAAACCTCTCCTCCTCCAGAAGAAGGTCACCGGCTCTCTCCGAGGACTCCCTTAAATAAAGTCCCCTATCCTGCACTTTTCTGGGCAAACAACCTCCTCTGCTCTTTATTAACTAAATATGAGGGGGACTTTGACCGGGGGACAAAAATTCAATATTTTCCCCCACCAAATATTTAAACCAAGCAAATAAACAGACAAATAAATAGATCTCCTCTGCCAGGGGAGTGGAGGGCCAGCCGGTCCCCAGGATGTAATTTGACGGCCCACTTACTTGGAGGGCCAGAGCCCGACTCTACTCAGACACTCATTCGAAGAGCTGTCAATCAAGGGGCAGTAGCGTTAGGGATATGAGTGTGTGTGCTACTGAGATGGTGCGGGGGCGTGCGTGTGTGTGTGCGGGTGTGTGTGTGTGTTAAAGCGGTGGCTGCCAATTCATCCTCAAGGTTGGAGCAGATAAGGTGAGCATCACTCCTGACGAACACACCACACCTTTCTGCCACCCATACACCCATTTTCAAAGCAATCTCTCCTCCCTTCTTATATCTGTCAATTGCCTCTTGGATTCTGCATATAAAATAATCCTTAAGAATGACCTAATATTCACAATTTTGTTCTGACAGTCTCCTGGAGATATATTAAACATGATGGCAGCGTAGGATGAGAATGAGGAGGTCGATTGCCCTTGCAGTCCGGTGCAACTGAGAAAGACTTCAAATGCTGATAGAAGACGAGGAACAGTAGTTATTACACAATTTTTCCTCTCTCTCATTTCTGGTTATATTCTCTGTTTCTTGTTGAACAACATCTCTCTTTCATCTTCAGCTTTGTCTTCATCTTTTGAAATGAGGCAGATCAACAGATCCATCTGCGTCTTTGTACTCATCCTTTTGTTGTTTTCTGTGGAGGATCTCGGAGAGATTTTGAAAAGGAAAAGAAAAAAAAACTCCCGGTAAGTAAAATACATCACTGTGATGATTCTCGTACAATAAATGTCTCTAATTGCCATCAACGTTGAAAGGAGACAATTTGATACTTTTGTCCCCAGCTGCCTTCAGGTGGAATGCTTCACCTGTAAAGTATTAGCTGTCACTTTGTTCTCCTGCTCTTTATCCTGCGCTGCCTTGGAAAAAAAAAAAAAAAAAAGTCCTGTTAGGAGAAAAATGACAGCATCTTCCCAAATCTTGTGTAAATGCTCAAAGCTTTATAAATAGTGCCAATTCATCGCAGTGTACAGTCACAGACAGCACATTGCCTTGCAGAAGAATAAATACCGCTTGAACTTTGCACATTCTTTCTACACTTGTACAACTGATAAGCCTGTGTATATTATTGGGATTTTATGTAATCAGCCCATACAAATTAGAGCAAAGTTACCGAGCGGTTGGAAAATTAGACAGGATTTCTCTTTTTGTTTTTTCTCTAAAAAGCTAAATCTGAAAGTTTTTTTAATTAAATATTTGTACGTTTTTCAATCTTCCTCTGTCTACCTCCGATCCACTACTTTGGCCTGAGACTTCAAATCAAAAGTAAATAAGATGAAGTGATAAAATGTGGAAAATTATTAATACTTTTGAAAGGACTGTATGCAAATAAATATACACGTTCTGATCAATGAATTCTTTGATTTCTAATCCCTCTAGTGATGTTGTTATAGCTCCTTTACCTCTGGCTGCCTTTGTTCTATCTTCCTAAAATGAATAAAAATCTCTCTCTCTTTCATTCTAAGTGTGGGTTGCAGGGGGGTGTGTGTGTGTGTGTGTGTTAGTGGGTTGCTGCATGGTGAGAGGACTGGCGATATCAGAAAGTCCTTTCATCCATTTTAGATGAGATGCAGATGACTCAATTATGCTTGGCCCTGACATCAAGACCACTCGGCGGAGGAGCTGCTAACGTTGGAAAACGATCCATTTAATCCCACTGATATGAATGGCAGGGCAATAAGGGGTCTCGCAATGTTAAGAGAGAGAGACAGGTGTGAGTGAGGATGCTTCATCTGCGGTTTGGAGAAACAGGGCTCAGTGGACTGGAATGGCGTAAAAGTGAGAATTCACAATCAGAAACTTTCTTTTTGTTGCTTTTGTGCTTTATAGTTGGCTAAAGTACAACTAATTTCATTCTGAAATAAAGAACAAAAGCTGAACATTAGTTGACATGTAACACTGACTTTGGTTTGGTTCCCTAAGGCAACCCAGGTGATTTTTGTTATCAGATCAAATAACACAGCGGAGCAGACCGTTCAGCATACAAAGAATCCCAACTTTCGTGCTCCTGGGATCTGTTTCTACACTAGCCACAGTGTTGCAACTGCTACAAAGATCATCTTTTCAGACAAACTCCAGTGGTAGAAAATTCAACCAGCAGAGATCAATGAGTGTGGAATGAATATGGGGATTGAATGGGAGAAATGGGTCAGCCGTTCCAGACTGGTAATGAAAGAGGGTGAGATAAAGAGACTGAGGTCCTGCAGGACAGATGATATTGCGGCGGCTGGTTACCAGAGCCAGGGCCACAGCAAAGACCCACAAACATGCTCTACATTTGATCAGATTACTGTTTGATCTGAAAGGGCTTTCTCCCTGAAGACCTCCTCTCCACTTTGCAATAAGTGCACACACTCATCACGCCATAGCTTGTGTTCATCAGAGCTGCTTAACTGCAAAACTTCTGACTACATAAACATCAACAACATGACTGCACCGTCAATTCCCTCTCACTCTAATACTAAATGAACGGGGGGCAAGAAAGCATGTCAGTGGTGATCAGTTTTCTATCAGTCTATAGGCTGTGCTTCTTACATCCTGCATCTTCAATACTGGAAAAGCAAAAATAGGTATGTTTCAACAGTGACTATTTGAATGTTTATGTATTGGTTTTTAGAGCTACTGTAACATTTCTGCAAAATAAATTCTTGAAACATAAAAAAATAATACTTATACTACTGATAATAATGTTTAGAAGGGAATTTCTCTGTCTAACTAAAAGCATTGCACTGAAAAAAACTTTCGGTTACAGACCCTCATCCAGCATGGTGCAAAACGTTGTGTAATTTATTTTGTTTTAATGCATCTTGCCAACATAAAATACAAATTAATTTCCATTTCAAATAAACAGAATAAGGTTAATGTTCTTGAATGGCCAATTTGGACTGCCAATGTTGCATGGGGATCCAAAGCAAACAATCACTTTGGGAAAATCCACTTTCAGACTACCATTCATGGCTTAACAAATACTGCTAATGTTTGCCAGATCACACCATCCATTTTAGATGAGATGCAGATGATTCAATTATGCTTGGCCCTAACAAAACAAATAGTTTTATGTTTTACTGTCATTGCATGGCATCAAAGGAAAGCGTGGTCAACTTCAGTCTTTTGCACACTACTCAAAAAAATCTAACATCTGGTTATCAGGTGGACTGGGAAAGTCCTTAAATTGTATGTAGTACCATATGTATTCTTGCTGAATACTTCTTATTTCAAGCTTCTTTTGACAATGATAATTAAAAAAAAAAAAGTGCCAAGGACTCTGCCAAGAGTCGAGTCAAAAATAATAACCCAAATTTCTTTAAGAAATGGGTTTGTGTGTAGTAAAATTCCGTGATCAATTAATTTATCCAACTTAATTTGTAGAGCACTTTTCGTACAGTAAGGTGTGACATAAAGTCCTTTACAGAATTCAGTAACAACAAAGAGACATTCAGCCATTTGACACAGACACAATGATCAAATCAAGTAAGTAAAACAAGTACCTTACAGGCTTATGTTTCCTCAAAGCAGTAAAAAAATAACTGAACGCATGGAAAACTTCAGGAAAAAAGGCACATAATTATGGTTTATAAAAGTATTTTCGTCTTCTGATTTTAGTAGTTTAAATTTTATGACGGTTAATAAATAGAAATCTAGCAAAGAAACAAAATAGATTTTTTATGTATCTTGCATAAACAACCCAAACCTTTTATGAGTCAATCTAAATTGCACACAAATAGGAAAAGATTGCAGCAGTCCCAGAAAGTGATTCAGATCTTTAACCTTTAGCTGGATTTACAGCAGTTACTTTATGTGCCGCACAGTCTTTATGATGATGTGAAACTTCTCCGCTCTGCCTCTTTTATGACCTTGAGTGTAATTAACAGTTGCAAAACATTGGGGGCTTGTGTTGCTTCACATGTACTCAATCAAGTCAATGTTTTGTTGGTGCTGAGTGGTGTGTGTCTGCGTTGGTGACAAATGAGAGCAGCTTGTCCCACTGCTGACAGCCGCCCCAGAGCGGCGATGCTATCTTCAGCTCTTCTCCCTGCTTCTACAATTACTGCTGCTTCTGTGGCCCCGGGGCCTCTGACACCAGCCAGGACTCCTTGGACACACAATGATCGCAAACACAAATACATTACACATGTGGATCAGTTTACAAAAACTCAAGCATGCACATTTTTAACAAGTGTCTTCATTTTGGTATATACAAAATACATTTTAGAGTGAGTAGCTCATGCACTGATTGCTGCACAGAGCCAGAACCAAAAATGTGACCAGAGCTGCCTGATACATTATAGATCTGGAATAGTTCCTTATTTAACCTTGACTGATTTTTATTCATCAAAATTTCATAATAAATCTAAGTTTTGCAGGTGGCATCTAAATATTTATCACAGGTAAGTTAAAACACATTTCTTGATTTTATTTATCTAAACTGCATTCAGCCTTACCGCCACAGCCACACTGGAACATTTGACTGGGATTTGACCCTAAACCGATACCTTTTCCTCACCACACACCTGGTTATTTTATCTCTCTCTGCCCCTATCGTCGGCCTAATTGAGTATGGCTCGGCTGGCTGGATGGCGGCTGACCTCGGTCAGAACAATGCATACCTGTGGCTCTCACCAGCGCCGTGTAATTGTCTATTCAAGTGGGGCCCCTCTTTTCAGTTGTCCCCTAAGGGGGGAGAATGCTCCACACTCATCCATCACTCAGCCACTACAGGAAGTAGTTAACACAAGCGACCTCTGGGACAGCAGCTGGTAAAGGGCGGCACGGTGAGGTCTCAAAGTGCAATTGGGAATATTAGCCGTCATTTCTTTTACTGGGAGAGACATCGTTCAATCCACCTGTCCATGAGTCAGTTGGAGGAAAGTTTTTGCTGACACAGCAGCTTTTCTCGGAGATAAAAGAATCAGCAGACTATCTGATCAAACTAAAGTTCTAAGTTAGGGGAAAAAAGGAAAAAAGCTCTAGTGCTTATTCAGGAGGTTTCTCCAAAAACAAAATATGACATGGCAAAATGTTAATGGATGTAATATTAAAGTTATTGACACTTTAAGTTGCAGCCCATTAAATCAGCAGCACATATTCTCCAGTCAGGGATGAACATTGACTTGCAAAAGTCTTCACATCCCTTTAATTTTCACAGATTTTTCCTGTTACAATAAACACAAAGTACAGTGACAGTAACCTTTACTTAACCTGGTATATCTCATTGAGATTAAAAATCTATTTATCAAGAGTTGCACAAGAATGTTATCAGCACACTGACGAATCAAAACCCATATAAACTCCATAAAAATACAATATTGTATTCACATTTACTTGAGTACATTTTTGAGACATGTTCTTCCAGGATTGGTTTCCACATTCTTTTTACTTGTTATTTTGATTCAGCACATCTCTACAATTTCTACTTTCTCTAATCAACTCTAGTTCCTTACTACAAAGAACAACCAAAACCAAAAATGCACCATATACAGAGGCGCACCTACAATTTATCTTAACGCAAGACTTCTTTTTTGCACACAAGCTACATTGTTCTAATGTTGTCTTTTATCGGCTAAGCCTGCATACATTTGTTAACTATTATAAGTATTGGTTTCAAAAGATTTAGGTTAGAAAATGTGATTGGAAACATGACTTTTTATGTCTGCACTTATTTTGTAATGAACAGTTTGTAGCTGTGTGCTGTATTGGGTAGGAATACAACTTTCAAAAAATGAGAAGGACTCAGGCGATTGGATAAAACACATTTCTTTTTTATTTACTGCCATTCCTACTGCTTCAGACATACAAGCTGAGGCGCTGGGAGCACAGAGTGATTCAAACAAGTCAACACTGCTGCTGATCTACAAACCAATCTCTCCGACAATAACAAACAACAAAAAGCGCTGAAAGAGAAGTAAGAAGAACAGCGTTTGGCAACCATTAACATCTTGGAAAAAACCTTAGAAGTAAAAAAAAGGAGTGCATTTTGCATTTTTAATAGCAAACAGCATCTCTACTTCATCATGAATTAGGTAGAGAGAGAAATAAAACTAGCTGAGCTGCTAAATCACTTTGAGGTCGGCCCTCTTCCTCAACCCGTTTTTGCAGCTTTTCTGAAAGTGGATTTTGTCAGAAGCTCCGGATCTTTCCCTCGCTCTCTCGGATGGCCCGCAGCATTACAGGTGAACGTGGTGCTCTACACGCTTTAAGAGTAATTAAAAGCGACTGAACAGCTGTAATTATGAGAAACGGCGGTTGTGTTCCGGGTCATTCTATCAGAGCTGCCTTTCATCAGAGCAGAGGAAGAAGGGGCTCTTCTGCAGCTCCCCGTTTTTTCGTCTTCAAGAACAAACAACTAGCAGGCGTCCTGCAGGGCTCACACACACTATCACATTCACACATTCGCGCATTTATGTAGGCATGTGGGGGAGGGAGCGTGCACAAAAAAACCCCCAAAAAAACACACAAGTCAACAACTGATCACATGTATAGTCGCATTGGTAAATGTACACACGCACGCACGCACGCGCCCACACACAAAGTACATTCGCAAAGCAAAATGGCACAAGCACCACTGCACCACAAACACGACACGTTCTTCATGTTTTCCACCGGATGACATTCAGAACTTTCTTATCGTAGTCTCTCTTTGGTCTCTTCAGGCTCATTCCACTTCTGAACACGATAAAACGGGGTTACACTATACACAAGTGAAGAATGCGATACCATGTGACCAAAGTGAGTTTTCTTACCAATCTATACTGTATCAACACTGCGAGACAAGCAGAAAGCATATATGGATGTACTGTACTGTGACTACCGAGGAGTCAATCCACTCATAAAAGCATGTTCGGATTACATGAGATTAAGCAACAGAGTACACGGAAATAATAAATAGTTACACAATGTATGCTAACACTGAAATGTAGGTTCCACATATGTTTTGTTAGACCGTTGTGATACTAGTAGCTCAATGCTAAGCTCTGCGTTGTTAGCATGTTATTGAAGCACTACTCTGGATATAAGGTGGTGGTCTGGTTTTCGCTCCCAGACAAATCCAAGTTGGAGTAACCGGAAAGCCAATATCGGTAGGGATAGCGGTGGGTGAAAGAGAAGGGAAGGGTGTAGATGCCCCCATCACAAGGAATCCAACCATGATGGAATCACAATAAATGTAGCATCAGTGGTCAGTCTCCTCAAACTGAAGTGGGGACCATTCAGAGAAGCTGGTGGGTTGATTTCTTTCATCCTTAGTTCCTTTATCTGTCCTTCACATCCTAATAGAACAGAAACAAAACAATAAATATGAAAACATGAAAAATATTCTTATTTTTTCTGGTACTTATTCATGTCAAAGGCTAAGACTAAACATGGAATCATTGAATTTATTAAGCTCTCAATTACAGTTTAAAACAACAGTGGATGCACCTTTCCTTGCAAAACCATAGAATGAGCTCAATTTTGTTTGATCAAAGAAGAGTTTGCAAATATTGAGTGACCAGGTTGTGCAAAGTTAATACGTAGCCATACCAAGAAAAACTGTAAATTGAGTGAAAGGTAGTTCTAAAAATGTTTGTCTTATAGTTGGGGTCGGGTACAAATTCAGATATGCTGCACTTTTTCTGATTTCATATGAAAAAAATGTTTTCAAAGCCATGCATCATTTTCCTCTATAATGGAGTGCTTTTTTTTTTTTTTGTTTTGTGGTTGTAATGTAATTTGAAAACAAAGAGAAATAGACAACAGGACAGTAGAGGACTTTTGAATTGGCTCCATTTACACAAAATGAACTCAACTTTTGTATCTTACCAAACGTATTTTTGTTCACATTTTGAAGCAGGTGTCTGTTGGATCAAGCTGTATCTGAAGTGACCAGGTCAAGTTAAACTTTTAGGGCAGTAGGAATCTCTGCACAGAGTGAAACAGTGCTGCTGAGGCTAGTTGGTGATTTTTGTTTTTTATTTAAATTGTCCTTTTGGGTCTTCATAATGACCATAAATGCATTTGTGTTGCTTGTGCCCTGAGCAAGCCTTTCAGCTGTTCCCACATAGTGTGCTCCACATGTACGTTTCAGTCTCGATTTCATGATTGACGGTTCACAAACTCCTCTAAAAATAATCACATCAGTTATGTGTGCATGTATTTATGTAAAACACTGATAAATAATATTTGGTCTATTAACTTATAGAAAAGTGTTAAATAAACAGGCCAAGCACTTGAGTGAATAGATGCTGAACTGGTGTATTATTACAATCAGACAGTAGTAGCCTCATGTAATGCAAACATAGTTTTGCTGTGTGAAAAGCCATGAAATAAGGGTGTCTGTTATTGCTGTTGCGTATTAGCCAAAGGAAAAGAAAATAGAAAAATACAACCTTTAACTTAAGTTATTAATTTAGGACAAATACCATGTTAAAAAATTATTGATGGGTACAATTACTGACACCCAGAATTATCCCTAAAAATGAATGTAACTGCAGAATTATTTCAATTTGTATTTAACTTTAAGTTGAGATTTTTTTTTTAGAAACATTTATATAATAATTCACGGCTCTATGTTTCACTTTAGACATGTATGTTTATGACACAGGCATCAGGTTCTTTCACGTTCCACTAGACTTTATAAGAACCAATACTTAAATTACCAACATTTGAAGAGAGTAAGGGAGGTTAAAAACACCCTCAAAATCTCAATGGGATACTCACCAACACATACACTTCTTTTCTTTTCTAGTTGCGGTCAGTTGGCAGACAGAGTAAGCACAAAAATCTGTTAGTGTTGGAGGAGGTGAAGACTGGAGGCTGCAGGTGTGTGAGAAGAACTGACCCGACCCGACTCCAGTTACAGTCAAACAAATGTTTTAGATTTTTTTCTACATGGATACTTTACCACTAAAAAAGGTTTTTAAGATGAGATTGTTTTCCCAACTGAATAAATGCACTCAAATGTTGGATTTCTTAATTTTTGTGTGAGACTATGCTACTGCATTAAAAGATGACTCAAGCAATTTTGCCCATCATTAAAAATATACTTATTCGGTGAGTGTGTACATTTATTTTGGGCCCACCTCCACAGCAGTGACTCCACTCTGCTGATGATATCAGCCAGATCAAAGGGCAGAGGCATGCCGGGGTCATCCACACCCCAGAAGGGTCGGTCCACTGGGGCCTCCTCGGGGGGTAACGTCTGCGCCAGACTCGAGTGGCACCTGAGGCGATAGGACACAGGAAACACACATGCCATTAACTCCTCCCTCCCATCAGAACTAATTGGAAGAAACACGCATCAGGGCAACAGACTTGGAAGACTTTCTGCTGCTGCGTTCAACAACAGTAAATTTGTTAAGAGTTGGAGATAAATGGAGGATGTTCTATCTCACTTGCTGCTTAGGAGTTTGTCTTTGTCTCTCTTGTATAAAAGAGACTGTAAGCATTTTAATTTCCTGCACTTGTCTTGAACGCTTGAACTGTTTTTGGCAACACTGACATACTTTCAAGCCAGGAAAGCTCCCAGAACCAAACATAGCTGAGACAAATAGGAAAAGTGATGTCAGAACATATTTTCTCAAGCGATGAATGCCTGTGACAGCATAAAAGTGATGATAAGACATGATATCATGCATCATGATTAATGCCCTGTTCATTTCACACTCACAAAGAGCCCCACACAGCAGGATGCTTTCATGAGAACATCACTTTCTGTTGCTGCAGTGAGAAACCCAGCCTCTTCGTGTAACAGCATGATTGTTGTGTGATTAATAATTGGAGGTCATCTGTAATTTCCACAGTATGTTGAACCCCTGCAGACCTCAGCCACATCTTTTGTCAGACCTGTGTAAATATTTACTGCTGTGACTCTGTTGTGCTCTCTGCTGTCACTGTAAATCTGCCCTCCCTCTTCCTCCTGACAGACGAGGGTGACCCCTGACCTGGAGGTGCAACAGGGAGAGGCTGGATATGGCATTTTGTATGTTCCCTGTGTAGTGTGTGCTTCCTGAGCCACAAGGCCAGCTATATTCCCCACTCAGTCATTATGCCACCGTCTGTCATATTTCTTTACCCAATCCACAGATGCCCAACCACCAACACCACCTTGTGGCCACTGACTGAGCGGAGGGCATGAAGGAGACCAAGAGAAAGATATGGGGGTCGGTTATGGATGGGATGAGGGGATGTTAAAGTTGTTAGGGGACAGCCGGGGGCTGCCACAATTTGTTGTAATATATTTTCTCCAGAGCCACTTAATGTTCAACTGGCTCTCAGCCTAAGTGCTGCATTTTTGGTGCGGTTAGCCCTTTAAACGGCTGCTGCATTACGGTGGCGAGGAGCAGCATTAACATCCACTGTCCAATATATCTTTTGGCGTTCTGGATCAGGGCCTGATAATAGCATCTGTTAACATGCACTAAGTACCATTATGTAGCACATCACTTCATAAATAATACGATTAAGTGACCTTGGGGCTTTGCGACGAGCCGTGTGTTTAAATGTTCTCATCATTTATTTAGGGTGCGAATTAAAGGAAGCACCGCTTCAGAGAGGGAAGATGAAGACATGGATGGCATACTGATCTCTGCAGTGTGTGAATGCAAACTGACCCAGACAGCAAACACACATACACACCGTGCGATTCTGCTGACATCGGCTTATGGACACCACAGGCCAGAGGAAGCCATGCTTTTGATTTGGTCTGATTAAGTATTCATGCAGCAGAGCTATGAAAGAACAGCCTTTTTCTGCTGCCCTGAGTCATAATGAAAGGCTACATAGCGTGAAACCCCGACTGGCCACCTTCAACAGAGCTGCTGCATTTATTTGACAAGGGATCTTGCAACATTTGTACGCAAACAGAAGGCTCCTGGTTTACCAGAGATATAAAAGATATAGAGGCTGGAGGACTATCAAAGATAATATAGTGAAGGTAATTCAGCACACACTTTTACACAATCTACCACTGTTTCCCGAGTACCGTCCCCTGACTGCTAAAATGGAACCAAACAAAAAGTCAATACCGGGCGAGGTGCCTTAAGCTCTCCAGGGCTCTCACAAGATATTCTGTGTAAGCCACAGTGGCACACAAACAAGGCCCTCCGAAAGACTTTCCCCTGGCAGAACAGTCCACCTTAAAGTTAAGGTCAAAGACAAAGAGGCGTGCATGTGTGTGTTCAGTGGTGTTGGAAAGGGAGGGCTTTAAAGGAGGTAGAGAATGTGTTTGCGAGTCCAGGCTGTTCCAATGGATTAACCCCAGACAGATATGGGCCTAACTATCCCATCTGGCGCTCGGTCAAGAGAGATTGGCAATACAATCACTCATTTCAATTTGCCCTGAAACCTTATAGCCTGGCAGGCCCCTGCTCAAATGGTATGCTAATGCGAAAGGTATCTAGGACTCCATCGCCTCTATTCCACAGAGGCCTGTACCTCCGTGCAGCACAGTGCACTTGAACTGCGGCTGGGGCAGTAGCTCCACGGCCCTCACTGTAATAAGGGCCCGAGCCCCTTTGCGCTCAAACTAACCACTTTAGCTAAAGTGAGTGTTAATTATGGACAGGCAAAGCAGTCAATAAAAGGTTAATGTAAAAGTCAAAGGATAAATTCCTTTAAGCATTGCATCATTCCACCATCTCTGCGACCAACACACTGCTCACAGGTCTCCTAATCAATACGTTTTACTGTAATGCGCTCCCTATCGATTTCCTCCCCCTGCACTCCATGGTCCGAGCTCCATCACTTGGTTGAATAAAGGAAGGAGAGGAGAAAAGGGGGGAGAGAAAACTGAGTAAATAAAATGATTAACCTCAGTTTCACTTTGTTGTTTCGCTCTCTGAGTCCATCTGAAAGGCTTGTCAGAAGAGTGAAGGGTGGACCAATATCATCCCTGCCATCAGATCACAACCGTCCTGACCAGCCCAATCATCAACATCATCAGTACTTTCAATCTCTGGTTGGTGTGTAATTGTTTAGGAGTACACTCAAGCAGGGTCATACATTAAAAGGCTCTACGCTCTTAACAGGGTAGAAATCCGCCTAATAGACAACATCAGTGCTTCCGACTCAAGCAATTACACTGATAAATGCACAATTGTGTCAGGCAAAGTGAAAAACAACCAAGAGAATGTAGATAGGAGACAACGCTTATTGCATTATTGCTACAGAAAGTTTTTTGTAATCACAAGGGACTACAGTGCGTGGGCTTCCTGACTCAGGACATCATCATACAAAATGCCAAAAAGATGTGCTGCCTTTTAACAAAAGTCAAAGAAAGAAAAAGGTAAGCACATTTGCCTTTTATTTTAGGCAGTTACAGTTTTAATGGGAAGCAAAAAAGTTAGAGCAGCCCTTGTTGTCCCAGGAGGAGAATGAGGAAACACACCTGGCTGCAGTGTGGGGTATACTAAAAAACCAGGCAATACATGGTCCCGCACCTAATACACTGATAAATTACACATAAAGCATCTAAACATAATTTAGAAATATTTTTCAGGATCTGTGTTTTGTCCTCAGTTAATTCCTCTCTCACATTGCTATTCAAGTGTTCTTGTTTGATTTACAAATTAAGCATAGCACTCCCTTATTTGTTTCAGCGCTGGTAACAACTAAACATTGCTATTGTCTGCAAGAAAGAAAGCTGACTGATTGGAAAGTCACAGGGTGGAAACTACAGGAGTGTGGTTGATGAGGTCATTTTTTCCTTTGAAAGTACAGCTGGTATGCATTTGAATTTAATTAAACTTCTACTAAACTCAGTAGCCATTTACTCTACATGTTCATTGAATTTTTTTTGATCTGTAAAAAAAAAAGTAACGATAATGAAAAAAAAAAGCTTGTTTAGGCTTATACCAACTTTGACATTTTCTCAACTTATAATTAAGTAAAATCAAATTCTTCTTTTTAAACATACTTCACTGAAAAAAAATTATATAAGGGAGTGATTTTATGATTATTGACACATTCGCCCGTGTTGTCTAATTCTCTATTCCTGACTATAAATTAAATGTTATGGAAGCCTGAATCTTATCCATTGACAACTGTAGTTAGGCAGCAGCCCCTACATGACTCTGCAGTGATTCAGTGCGTATGGAAAATGACTGTAAAATGTGTTGAAAACTTTAACTGTAAATATAAAAAAAATTTGATATTAACTTTTGTAACAACAACAAGTAATTATTACTTATTGTGGTTTGAATAAACACTATTGTTACACAGCTTGTTTAAGAGTTTCGTGTGGTTATCAAGAAAGATTTTCAGGGTTATGTTACTGTGAGAATCTCACACCTACCCTTGCCTAACTTCAATGAAAGTATGTTTTATGAAGTTCAGAACAGATTAAAAAAATGGGAAAAAAAAGAAATAATAGACTTTAAATGTGTAACTATAGCTACCCGAGTGGTGTATTTTGTACACAGTACATTAAAGTACCAGTGGAGAGCAATATCAACACTGAACAAAGATCCATTTCAAAAGTATGTGTCCTTCCCTGCCTATGAACCTAACCACCCCAAAAGATAAAACTTGTACAAAAGTATACTGAACATCAATCAATCAGCCTTGCCACTTTTTCATCTGTATTACATGCCCGTGCTGATCAAGGGAAGTGAAATACCTTAGATCACCTGCTTCCTCATGCCTGTTTCATCTGACTCGCAAGAAATTTTGCGCAGGTGTGAACTTTTATGGTTTTGGCAGCCTGAGTGCCTTAGAGCTGAGAATGCAATCAAACAAGTCATGAAAAAACAGGCATGTGTCTCATAAATCAGCGTGTCCCTGAAGGCTGGGCATGCAATCACGCTCCAAGGGAAAATGAGAATGAAAGAAGTGTATTATCTATGTACTTTTAGTATGCATGCAAGTTGTACAAAATTAGTGATTTAGCACATCTGCCTTTTATTTTAGGCAGTTACAGTTTTAATGGGTGAAAGACAGAAGGGCTGATTGCTTCTAATCCAGGTACTAATCTTGGTGTTGTGCAAGATACAAGACAGACATCCAGAGAGCAGAACCCATGTACTTATAAGGTTTGAATCTCAGCCTGTGCCACCCAGAACTCAAAAAGTCATTCTGAACCTCGGTTTTTGTCATTACTGGAGGTATTAGATTGACACACAAACCTTTATATTTAAATTTTATCATTTATTACCATATATATATATATAT
>CAEGAE010098676.1:0-33131 GCA_903067095.1 Girardinus metallicus
ACAATGTTGCTAGATCCAATAGGAGGCTTGTACCAATTTGCTTAGTTAAATCCAGGTGGCGACTTTTATTTTGGCCAGACAGTGTATGTGAAATGAAAGCATGGTCTTATATAAATCATTTGAAGTTTTTGTAAATTTCCTCACTTCGGTATATTGACTTTTTTTTTTTCACTATTTTTTTAGTTTTTACTTCCCTCCTGTAGTTGATATTGCTTCTAAATCAACACAAACACAAGCTGAAACTTGTGTGTGAGCAAGAGAAAAGCTTTGCTAGTATTTTTTTTTTTGTTTGTTTGTGTTTTACTGAAATGTTATACTGCGTTCTCTCTCCACAGAGAGGGGGGAGAACTTGACTATTCACTGGGTAATTTTGAATCTCGTTCACAAAGTAAAATTTATCATGTAAACAAACTTTTTTATACCATAAAAATTAAGGCAAAAATGTCTTAACTGCAATGTATCATCCATTTTATATAACTCAAAATTATCCAGACAATATCTACATTGTCTGTACCTACTTATACTTCCATTATAGGAAAACAAGGAGATGCACTAAAGGACAAACACGCATGCACACCCATGCACACACACTCAAAAAAATTCAATGAAATGTTTCTCTTGTCCAGATGATATTGATAAGATAGATTTATCCATCTTCAGATACAGCTTATGATACATCTCCAGACTCCCAAACAGCCTGCTGAAGAAATCAGTACGACTCTCACGGTCAGCTGTCTGTCTTACATTCTTCCCCTAGTATAGTGAACTACAGAACATAAAACACACAAGATTCATATTTTTTATGTTGCAGGTTTTGGAGTAGATAACGTTTTGTTCTCGCATGCCTGTGATTCCTCTTTTAATCATGTTAAGGTTTTTATTTTGTCTTAAATATTTGTCGGGAATTAGAAAAACACAAGTTAAGCTGTTGCCTATGTTATGTTGTGTGTTTGTTGAGAACTCAAAATGCACAGTCAATTAACCTGGGAGGTTGGTGAAAGTAGCAAGCTAGGCTCAATATCCAACAAATTGTGACAGCCTAACTCTCAAGGACAGGTGGCATCTTCATTTTGAGAAAGTTCAGAGCCCTCTTATTTATGATTACTGAGATGGTGCAAATAGTGTTTCTATGCAGGAAGAAGAAATGATTACAGAACAACTCTATAATTGACCATAGCAGGCAGTGTTCTTAGTTACTGGATTGCTGATTATTTACAGAAAAATATATATATATTTTAATTATTCAACTTAAGAAACCATTGTAATGTGACAAGCTCTGAGATGTTGAAGGAGCTATCTCTTGATTAAGTGAGAAATAATGGGAAGTCCTCAACAAAATTAAGATTTTTTTTTTGTGTTGAGGAAAAACATTGCAGACTAAAATAGCAGCAACAAGAATTAGCTTTTAATAAAAAAACAGTGTTGAAGTGTAATATGGTTTTTGCATAGAGCACTTACTGATGGTTAGTGACTTTCAGAACTGAAAGGGTTTCCTTTATCAAGCATTCAATGAAGGAATGGTATTCATTTATTACCTCAAACATAAACAAGTTATCCTTGAATACAAAATTATTTTTATGATGTTGCAGAAATTGCATTTTTAATGCAACCTATATATTCTAATGATTGTCATAATACTGATTAGCAGTAATTACCATACCAAAAACTCATATTTCAGATGATGTCCAAACATGTATAAGTTTATTTTCAAGTGCGGCTCCACTCCCTCCTCCCCAAAAGTGGGCACCACTGTTCTAGTCTTTGAAACTGTAGCTGGCAGGTTAGGTTAAGGGCCTGTACATGTGCTAAAACAAGTCCCATTAGAATTGCTGAACTGGACAAAAGCTCTGAGTTTGAAGAGGAAAAAAAACAAAAAAAAAAAAAACTTAAGGATGTTGAAGATAGATCTCTTCCTGCACAAACCCTATGGGTATTTGCATAATATTGGTTTTAGTTGTTTTTCCTTCAACAAACAACAAAAACAGTTTCTGCTGAAGAATAAAAAGTGCTAGTCTTGGCAAAGAAAAAACCTGCAACGTTTTACAAGTTACACAATTATATTATGCTTGAAAAATCTGCTCTTCTTTCCTTTAAAAATGGCATTTTCTCTCATACTAATTTTTACTTTCATCCCTCTTCAAGTTATTTATTGGTCACTGTATATGATATTTTTATCTGCAAGTGCACTTTCATCAATTATAGAAAATTATGAATAATTCGGTGGAACAGGAAACAGCTGACCACAGAGCCTACAGTTTATCTGAGTTACTATTTGCTTCTCCTGTATCTAATTAAAACAGGAAGTTCTTCCCTTGTGGCCTTTGCAATTGAAAAACAACCTAAGAGTCGCCAGTTGCTGGGAGCCACAATAATGTATCACCAAATGTTTGTAAGCCAATACTTTCATTAATTCTCACTGCAGCATTAACATCTCCCTTGCTGACTTCAGCAGAAATGCATTACTCCCTGGCATGAGGAATTCTCAGTCACTCTGTGCATCTTTGTGCCCTCATTTGCTGTGATTGGCTGTGTAGGCATTTACATATTAAGTATTTTCAATTATGTGAGTAATGGCTAACTTTTTTATGTTGTAGCACAGTTGAGAGAACCCCTGACAAAAGCAGAAAGCAGCAGAATAAGAAATAAGGTTGCAAAGGTGGAGTTGGCCTTCATTTACGGTAGGTGAAATTACAATACTTAAGAGCTACCTTGGGGACTGGGTTACAAACATGGATAAGATGTTATGCAAAGGCAATAGAGCATGGCCCTGTATTACAGGTCAGATTAGATAAGTGTGAAGCTTCAGTTGAGTGGCAGATTCAATTTGCTCAGTTGCTGTGCAGACGAGGCCCATCTTAAGAATAAAGATGAGGGGCAGGTAAGAAGTGACTACATTTGGCACAACATTGAGGTAATGCATATAATCCATTACAGCAGGTGAAGAGATGCTGAAGGCCACAAAACCATGAAGTTAAAATACAGCCTCATCTCATCCATTCTGGTATGCAACATTTATCACACAGGTTCTTGGAACAAAAAGCAGAACACAAAACCTTGAGGACAACATGGCCCAGATATATTGTAGCTTATTACATCTAATCATCTATTACAAGCCAAGCCTGGACCTTTTGCACCTGCATGCAAAGGAGTCCTAAAGTTTGAAGAATATTTAATTTTAAAGAGCTGCTTTTCTCAATTTATAATTTCACAAAATAAGTAAAAAATGTTTCAGACTTTTATACTTGCATGTCTACCACAGCTATTGCAAGAGGTGGAGAAAGGTGGTATGTAGCGAGGGCTAAACAAGAGAATGTTGAGATGGGATCCTGTATTTGTGTAGCTTTATGGAGAAAGTCATTAGAAGATTTATGTATTGTCGAGGAATTGTCATCTGGCAACTGGTAGGTTGGAAGCTTGATTCCAGCTTTTCCAGACATGTTTCAAGGTGTCCTTGGGGAGAAAAATTAACCAATGAAATTAATTTAATTAGATCATCTATTGATCGGAACTGAAAGTGAGTGTTTGTGAGTGCAGCTGGGTGAAAGTAAATTTTTTTTGCCATTAGAGGCCTGTATTTGAAAGTAATCTGACAGGAGGGATGTAGAAAGAAGTGGGATAGACATGCGGTAAAGTTATTGAGGATAGGAATCAAACTCAAGATGGCAGGGTCGAAGTTTATAGCCTCTGTATACGGAGCACCTGCTCTAACCAAAATGCCATGCGATGCCCTGGGTTAAAGTACACGTTACTATAACAAGAAGTAATCCAGTCAAGATTACTTTGAGTAATCTTGACTGGAAACAATTAGAAATTAGGGATATAAGTTAATTCCTTCTAATATGCATCCATTATTAATTCACTACTCATAATCAATTGAAGCTAATACTTCCAGCAACAATTTTCCCCATTCTATTTTGATTGTGTAATAAAGTCAGGGAAAATAAGTTTTGCTTTGTCATTTGCCAGTCAATCAACCGATGACACTGTGCCTATGTGTTTTATAGATTTGGGGTGCAGGAGAGAGAAAGGGTGAAAAATTAACAGAGATTGGTATCATTGACATCTGGTGGCATTTAGGTTATGGACATAAAAGAAACACAAAAAAATTAAATAATAAGAAAAGTACAGAGGCAAAGCAGATACCTAAAAGAGAAGGAAGTATATCCATGTCTTGTTGCAGTAACAGAAAAGTTAGAATTTATTAATTCTGCTGATAAGATGGTTGAATACAGACTCCTTAGCTTGTGAGTTCATCTCACTCGGGTTCTGAAGCCTTTTTTTCTAATCAAGGCAAAGTGTATTTTTTGTACAATATTTTATGGTAAATAAAATGCAGCCAAAAAACTCAAATTGAAATAGAAAAAAACATGAAAAACAAAAGGAGCAAACAAAAAATGTGGTAATGATACAATGAAATTACTAAAAAAAATACTTGACAATCTAGTGACGTACCAAATCTTGGAGCATGAGGAAAAATAGGAAAGGCAAGATTTGGAGCTTCTTAAAGAGACAAATTCAAGGCATCAAATTGTAAAATCAACTGTCTTGTAAATTATTTTTGATATATACAGCATTTTTATAACAACTGAAAGTGATACATTTACTTGATTTTGGTATAAAATGGCAGCCTGTGCCTGGAAAATATATAATTGTCTCCATTAAGGTTAATCCTTTGTCTTGTATGGCAAGTGGGTCAAGGCATAACAAAAACCAAGGCATGAGACAAAATCTCTCTAGGCATGGTTTATAAAGTCATCTGTATCTGTACATCAATCTGGTGGAATGACATACGGGAGCCTGCGAAGTAGACATTTAATGCGTTGTCAAAACATTACCCCTGTGACTGTTCCACCTAACTTTGACAGACTACCTTGTCAAGGCATTGAGCATTTTATGTCTGCCATCTGCCTTGTCCCGCTGACAGGCAGCTGAGTCAGACGGTCTGGACTAAGAATGGATGCATGGTGCCGTACTCAAACACAGACACTTACTGACCCATTTATCTTTTATTTGTGTTCTTATGCAATGTGTGGTGGCCTTTATGTGGTGACTTTTTTGTATGATTAATCCATTCCATATCACAATCCGTGTAGAAAAGATGACTATTTAATATAGTCACACTAGATTCTGGGCATCAGAAAATATTCAGAATTAAAAAAAAATAAAAGAATGCAACTTCTAATCCCACAACATCAGGGTTAGTATCAGAGGATAAATTTCTCAAGAACCGATAAAGAACAAACTCCACTGTTCCCATTTCATACAATAAACAGTCCAAAGTATATGTGGTACAGTTTTATATATGTTTTTACCGTTTCTCTCAAAAGTCTGTGCACGCCTGTTAAAATGCTATTAAAGCACATTTCTATTCAAAAGAAGGTTGAGCCCAATCTCATTTGTCAGTAAAACCTATAAACTGAGTCTCTCCCAAACTATTTACACCAAAATTGGACTCTTGATTGATGTAATGAGAGGCATATTACAAAAAAAAAGTGTGGTCAAGTAAACTCAAACTTACCCAAAGTTACTTTTACCGAGTGACCAACTTGAAAATCTAAGATATTAAAGCTTATTAAAACCTATAGCAAACCTACTATATAATTTCCAAGTCAGAAAAAAAAAAAATAATAAAATAAGACATGAGCTAATAAAGCGTGGGCCACTATGGTAAGTAGGTGTTAACATTACAGGCCACAGGCACATGGGAAGGCTGAAGGACAGGAACTCTCAGGACTGTCAACCTCACAGCAAAGCCAGGCCTACTGGGATGATGAGCAAAAGCAATCTCTCCTCTTGCTGTCCTCTGTTTCTGATCCTCTCTTCATCCTAACCCACACTTTAGTTGTCTTCCTTATTTCCTTCCCTCTGTGTCTTATCCTTGCCACTCAATCCTATCGCTTCTTGTTTCCTTAAGTTTTTTTCTTCATAAGCCTTTCTCTGCCACCCCCTTATCCTTCTCTTTCTGTATCTCTCCTGTCACCCCACCACCAGCATTGTATTGTAGCTGCCAGGAAATGAGAAAGGCACTCAATTACTGTGCTCATTGAATCATTAATGTCAAGGTTGTGGCGTCTTCTGTTGCCCGGGAGGCAACAACTAACAGACAGTGTGCCTTGTAGCAAATCTTCTGCTGTATGTCCCAACAAGACAGACACAGTTTGATATGGGTCTCACTGATAACAGAGCTTTGGATGGAAATTGTGGCAGACACAATGATAAGAACAGTATTAATGATGGACCTGGCTAGCCCTGTATACACAATGATAGAATGGTTTGGGCTCCTAACAGAAGTAAAAAGGAACATATCAGATGAGAGATTGGCCAGGCAAAGAGACTCATTACAATCTAACCTTGTAAACCTGGTCCTTTCTGTGAACACAACAGAGCTTTTGTGCCACCTAAAGACACTCAAAGGACTATGTTGATCACGCGTGGTTGTAAGTGTGCCTGGAGGACGCTCGTGGATGTTCAAACCTATCAAGGTATAAAACTGTACATGCAAAATAAATTTCCAGGTTAAAGAGTAATTTGTATTAATTCTTCTTTTGGTTGTCCCACATCAGAGAGATTGTTGTCCGATATATAAAATCATGTTACTTTTATATGATTTTCACATTACATCCAGTTAGGTTAAGAAATGCATTTTAAATGTATTTTAGAACCATTTAACACTCTTTTGAAACCATCTAATCATGATATATTTAAAATGACAGCAAATTAAGCAGATTTAACTTCACTGTTATGAGCATACCGGTTGAGTGCGTCTGTAAAATGCTTTTCCCTAAGCAAGATAAGTATACTTTTGACCTACATGCATGGATAGCTGTTGTTTGCCGTGTACCTGCATGAAACACAAAAATAGAAAAAGCTTCTTTTTTTACATGGTGCTGGCATACTGAATCTGGTGTTCTATATTTTAAAATAAAATATCTAACACTTATACTGTAAGCGGAACTTCAAGAAGCACTGGTGGGTAAGATTTTAGCTATACTATGAGTAACAGAAATATGCACACAGTTTTCTCCAGTAACAGCCACAAGACAAAATGTCTTGTAATTTTGTCAGCTTGGAACATTTATACTTTTTATGTCATATCAAGTAAATAAGGAATAACTTTGTACTCATATGATTGCCAAATTTCTCTTTTTGACATTTGTTAGTCATTATTATTCTAGCAGTTTAATGAATTTATTTGTAGCATATTTAGATTTTTTATTTATTATATTTTTATTACTTCATGTATCTGAAAGCCCAACTATGGAGCTTTATTGCAAGATAACTTAAGCTATTGATGTGTTTGATATTCCTTAATGGTAACTGGCAATGTGATAAACCTCACCTCACCCTGAGGTACCACCCAACTCCCATAGCTTATTCAAGGCCACATGGTAGAAAAAATGTTTTTGCAATAAAAAAAAACAACAAAATAAAACACAGATGTCACAATGGCACTATGTGCCTGGAAAATACACAATACTACCCCTTTAATAACTTTAATATTATAACTCCAATCTATCTTTCTCTACTACCAAAAATCTTCTAGGATTGAGAACAGAAATCATCATGACCCTGTCACTCCCACTTATAACAAATTGATTTGTACCCTGTCATCAAACTGAGCTTTCTCTATCGTGTATAAAAAGCCAACAGATGGTGGGTCTTTCTACTTTGCTTTCTCCAGCTCATGGAATCCTAGGTCTGTCATAAGAAATCACCCTTAGCATTTGCTAAGTATCACATAGTGCAAAGGAAAGCTAGAATTGATTAAAGTAACAGTTCTTCCTAAGCTCTTTGACCACAAAAGGCATCAAAAAATATAATTATTAAAATTAATTCTGAAGGGAAGCCAAATTGATTTAATTCAAAGTCAGCTCTCCTAATCTGGTCATATTAAAGTTAATTTATACTGCTGACAAGACAATTGGCAACCTTTCCTAGAGAGGATTTTTTAAAACTATGACTAAAAATGAACACAGTAAGCAAAACTTTTAAGATGTACATTTTTCTCAATCTTGGGTGCCTTTTTTATGTTTGTCAAGACAGTAGAGAGCAAAAAATGATGAGATGTGAAAGGAAAAAAGGGAGATATCTAAAGCAATTGTTGCAATATTTCCTGATTTTGGTGGTCACTGCCCTGCATCTCTAAGATGTTGTCACATTCTAACACACCTGATTAAAATTGGCAGAAAATATCGATTCGATGCATAGGGAATTATAAACTTGGCACCCTCCCAACAAGAAAATTCATTATAATTTATATTACCAGTACCATAAACTGAGGAGACGTCATGAGCTGGGACGTAGTCCTACAGTCTGTGCACACACACCAGCACACATGCACCCATACACACACCCGATAAAACTTACTTTTTGGTTTCAGCACAAACTGGTGCGGTTCATCGTGGGTGCACACGCGCTGTTCCTGCCTCAGTTGTCATATCCATCCTAGCTGATAAGAGCCTCTTTGCACGTACGGCGCTGACGCCACATCCGCATTGCAGCTTGCTTGCTTCCGCTTTGAGTTACCATGACAGCTAGAAAAGACAAAGTCGTACTTCAGAAGCAAATAAAGGAATACCATGAATATTGTTGTCTTCCAAATATAATGAGCCTCATGGATTTCCAAGCGATCCTGAATTAGGAAGACGGTGGCTTCTAAATATTTGTCGCCACAGGTTAAAGCAAACGCCTCACAGCACAGTTTGCAGCCTTCACTTCGCTCCTGATCAGCTTCTTCAGCCTTAAACTACCGGTGGGAGACGGATGGCAAATAAAGGAGACTTCCCTGTGTTATTTCCATGGAACACTTTCTGTGTTCAGCCTGAAAGAGTGAGTGTATGGGAGCGAAGGAGCAGACCAGAGCCAGATCGCCGAGCAACTGATCCGCCTGTACACACTGCTGTAAACACCATCCTATTTGAGCTCTACACAAGAAACTTGCAAAACTAATAAAACTAAATCAAATCAAATTTTATTTGTATAGCACATTTCAGCAACAAGGCATTTCAAAGTGCTTGACATCGTAACAAACATAAAAACACAGGGTCATGCAACATAGAATCAACAAATAACAAGGAGGCCTTAAGGAACATGGCCATATGTTTCTAAAAGAAACAAATTTGAACCTGAACAGTCAGCTGAACCAGAACTTTGACCAGTGCTGCCCTACTTTTAAGCTACATATGGGGCTTGTTGTGCTTCCTCATGCTTCGGAAGCAAAACGCCCGAACCGAAAAATGTCAGAGAATATTGCCTACTAGCATAAGCTAAAGTTAATGTTAGTCACAAAGTTTAAACAAAATAAAACTCACCTTCGTATATGCGAATGTATAACGATGTGTACATCTTAAAACCGTTCTCCAGCGTCGTTGTTGGGTGTTTGGACCTTGGGCAAGCCCTGCTAGCACATACTGTAAAATGCCATTTTCAATAAACCAGAAGCGATCTAGCCGCTTATCCCCGAACGCGGAAGCAGACGTGCGAAGAGCCCGTTGTCAGAGTCAAATATTTTCCCGGTTCGGATATTCAAACAAAGCCATTTTCGGATTACAGCGCACCGGAAGGGAATCACGTGATTATGTCATCAGGACGTATTAATTGAGTGTTGTTGTTTTCTTAAATTGAGTACTATATTTTTGGTCAGTTTTATTATATTCAGTATTTTGATTATGTTGTACATTTTGATAAGAGTTTCCTTGAGTTAGAAGAAATTGTTCAGTTTTTGTTTTGTTTTGTCTTCTTGTGGGCAGAGCCTGTGACAGCAAAAGAGAGTTCTGCAGCAGGGAGTCAGTGTGAATTTAAACTCAAGAGGACACACTGAAGGTGATAGACTTTTGCACTGCATTGAAATCTGTTTTTTTTTTCCTTTCCTTTTCTTCCCTCCTCATAATCTCCCTGGATGTTCATTGTAAATATGCTGCACAGCTTCTCCAACTTTTTTCACCTGAAGATGAGCACAATAAACACCATCTGAAATGAACTATGACATTGGTCTAATTATAATAAGTATGATTATACATATATACATAAACAATATCTTTCCACTGTAAATATATTGGTGAATGACTGAATATAGTGTGTGTGTGTATAGTTTGTTTTTGACATAGACTGTATTAAGACAGTATTATTTTTCCTTCACCTGCTAGGCTTAAATCATACTGAACAATAAAGTACCAGTTAGGACTACCAGATTGTGTTTAAAATGTACTGTAAAATTGAATTTTGGCTTTTGTCTGTATTTTGTTAGATGACAATGACTTGACTGAATAACCACAAATATTTATTTTGCCTTTGTCAAACACTTGTAAAGAGGGACCCAAAAGTAGACTCAGACTTAAAGGCTGGTTAGTAGGGTGGAGGCGGGAGCAAACTTGAAGTTGAAGCTGAATCAGAAATTTTGGCGGTAAGTGGATGTTGAGCCTGGGTAATTATGGACTGTGGTGATAGGAAACAACTTTGCCAAGGTTCCACCCATCAGATGCTTCTGTAGTCAATGAGGGAACTGCTTAGCCAGTCATGCCTACGTTTATTGTGCCAACAAAAAAAATTGTCAGCCATAACAATCTATGTAATGTGCTTTTCACTATACCGTTATTTATTTTACACCTACTACCTGTTTTACACCAATTTATATTTTTGCAGCTTATTACCCATAATTCCTTATAGGTATGATAATGACAGTTCTTTGTTAATTAAGGCCATCTAAAAGGAAGCTAATTCCAAAGAATGTAAATGTAATCAGGCAAACTGTCATTAACGGTGAATCCCTTGACTAGATGGTAACTTTTTCATAAACATTTTGCTGGTAATATTGTAACTAATATTGTGGATTTTTAAGTCATTAATTGATCAGAATTCATTGTTGTTTTCCTGTGCATGCCTACATGATGAGAGTCCTTCCCCCTTAGCTAATGTGTGAAGAGGTGGTTTTCCCCATGATGAACTGCTTCAAAAGTGATCCCATTATTTCCAGGCCTGTGGCTGGCAGTGGCTGTAAAAGACATAAAGTCTTGGTGCTTAATCCTGTTAGTGCTGCAAACCTGACACTGCTTATTGGCTCTGCAGTTGTACGGGAACATTCAGGAACTAGCTGCTTGCCCTCTAAATATACTGTACAGAATTAAATTATTGAATTGGTTCTCTGCTGTACGTTGACCAAAATGGCATTTAATTATTAAGTTCTTTGCATTTCTATGTATAGGGGATTTTTTTTTTGCACAATTAAAAAAAAAAATAATAATAAAAATATATAAAAAAAAATCATGACATTCAATAAAGATGTGGTTCTGAAAGTCAATATTGTTAAGGTTGTGCGGAATGTTTTAGCATATCTATTTTCAGTTCTCCTTGATAGAGGGCAGTTACTAGTGACAAACGGAGAAAAGTTACTCTCTAGGTGAAAATGGATCTGTTCGTCAGCCAGAGGGACCAGGAGTGGTTGTGGTTTTTGGCAGGTCTTTGTCAGGAGAGGGATCAGGGGATGATGCCTAGAGGAGGGACATCATGCTACAACACAGAAAAGAGGACAGTTATATTCCAAAATAAATGCACAGTACAACTTCTGAAAAAGATCATTTTAATGGAAGCTCAAAACTAAAACAAAAATCTTTCAGAGGCGTTACAGCAGTCAAACAGGGCAAATCACTAATGAATCTTTGAGCCAGAATTAAGAAAAAATATTTGACACAGATGGTTAAGATATGTTTCACTAAAATTTCAAAATCTGCCCACAATGATCACAATACCACCACGAAAAAAGAAGGGTGTCCTATTGCAAAAGATAATGGGCCAATCTACATCGTAATAGAAATATTTGAAATGGTAAGTGAGTGGTTTGATAAAGCTGAAATGGGTTGTTATGGTTTAGTAATTGTGCGGGAGAAAGTCTGTTATTGCTTCACATGAAATTATAAATATGGCGTTCAAGAGCAGCGGATACTCAGGGAAAAACACTTGCCTGAGAAATCTGACTTTTGCACATATTTTGTTTTATTTATGAGTATTTATGAACAAGTTTTCCCTCCTGTTTTACACCTGCCATAATGTGTCTGAATACTTATACCTGTTTTTAGGCACAACAAAAATTTAACATAATGGAAAATAATTTAAACACATATGATGAAGTTGGGATGTCTGGGTGGTGGGGGGTTGTGTCATATTTCCTTTGCAAATCCTTTTTATAAATTAGGCTATTAGTAAATAGCAAATATTTAAAGTAGTCACTCAATAGACTTATTACTGGATAGCTATGTTATATTATAAGTAAATAAAAAGTCAAGCTCATTTAGACTTAGCAATATAAATATGTAGTTGTAACAAAATGCCATTACATACATAGATACTGAGTACTCTGAGTAATCCTACTCTGGGCTCTGTGATACTCAGGATTTTCGGTTTCAGAACAGGGGGTATCAACTAGGTAACTCAACTCTGAGTCAAGTCAGTCCTGAGTTAAGCACATCCGTGAGTCAATAAGAAGCCCTCATCAACAGAAGGCAGATAAAGCAACCTACCATGCCAATCGGAAGAAACAAGAAGCCTCAAACTGAGTGTTTCTTACCATTGGAATTAGAAATTTTAATGATGGCATAAGAAAAAATTCAAAACATATTTAACAAAAAAGCTGTACTGTTGCTGATGCAAAATAGTTAAAGTTAGTGTGCAAGAGACCAGGTCATTGTGTGAAAGTGTTGGAGTGAAAGTGAGTTAACAGAGTTAAAGTTGTATCCTTGACTGCATTTCTTTAAAGAACAGTTGATCTTGTTTTTTGAGCAAAATATCAACTATTAGTTTCTCTTGCGTGTATTACAGAACACATAATGAAATGAAAGGACTACTGACTTAACTGACTTGAAATAAAAATGGAATAGCTCTCCAAGGTTAATTAGACTTGCATCAAACTCCATATTTACTCTATTTTTTTGAAAACTGTTTTGACAACATCACTAACACAGGCAACCTGCAACAGTGCCAACTGGTATTGTTATGGCTTTTGGGGATTCATTCTGGAACAAGATGTATATATCACAGGAGTCGATATTTAAAAAAACAAACAAACAAAAAACTACTTAGGTTTTTTTTTTCTCATTTGGATCCACAAAAATGTGTTTCTAGAAACCCCAACATAAGTGGCACAATTAAAAACGCTGTAAAAATAATTACATAATGTCCATTTATCAGTTGAAATAAGCTTGGCATTATTTTACTCCATTGCCCCCAATTTTGTCACAGCACCAGGGCACATTTATACCACTCTCTGCAAGGACAAAGGTTACTTCTATTCTTTTTAAAAAACCACTGAGCATTGAAAAGATAGAAGAGCACCTTTAGTGCTTTGAAAGGCTGATTGAGATAATAGTTTTTGCCAGTGATGTGGAAGACATGATTATTATTTTGTCATCAGGAGAAATTAGTTGACTGTGAGTGACAACAGTGCACAAAAAACACCCACAACAAGCAAGATGAGAAGAATTTATTTTCTCTATGTTAGAATAACTCTGTTTTGATATTATTATTACTGCTATATCACTTTTATAAATGTGACTTAAAATTCTTTGTTATTGTCAAAATCAAAGTGCCTGAAAGAACAAATGCTTTGTTTTCAGTTCTGTTTTATTTAAACTACAAAGTGCTGAAAATAAATTATTAATAAATTGCTGCTTTGCTGTCAAATTCAATGTAGGAAAAAATAATTGATACAAATTTAATTAGTCTAAATGTTGCTGCTGCTGAGTGATAACATACATGTCACAAACAATCTGAACCAGGCTGTGTTCACTGCTTCATGTCTTGTTGAGAGACAGTTTCCCTACAGATCCATGGATAATATAATAACCATCAACTAATTTGATTTCAGCCAATTGCACTACATAAAACTAGCATCTTGTGATATGTTGCCTTGTCAGTTACAATCGCTTGCTGATGATAAATGTTACTTTAATTTTTTTTTGCTCATTATTTAGACATTTTTTGAAATGTACAAGTATCTTTCAGCATGTTTAACAGGGAAATTTGAAACCACACTGTGCTCACTTTATGGTTATTTATCACTATAACTAAAGTCATAATACTGAACTAGATTTAAAAGCTGAATTTTCAAGAAAGGAACAGATTTTTCTATAAATAAGGAAAGCCAAGAAAAAAAATTAAGTACAATTGGTGCTTGTTATTTTATACAGTTTTTCACACTGAATTCACAAGCGAATTCTACATTGAACTTGTGCTAAACATTTTTCTATAAAGAGCAGCATAAAATAGAGACCGAGAAGCAACCACACTGACTGGACATAACAGTTTGTTGTTTGAGCTCACTCAATGTGCAAGAAAATTATTCCCTGAGTCAAAAAATAAAACATTAGACATAGGTGTGAGCTTCAGCTTGGAGAGTGCAGTTCTGTGTGGAATAGGCAACGCTTAGATAGAGTAAGCATTTAGACACCCTGAATGGTTGCCAGCAGAGACTAACCGATTTCTCAAACATGCATGAAAGAATCAAAGCAACACTTCATGTATGTTTTTTGAATAGGGAATAACAGATTATGATATAAAGCAGAAAAATAAAATTTTAGAGAGGTTAGACATAGTCTGTCTTCGTACATTGTGTCGTGAGAAATGTACTTTATGACATACAGATCAAACAGCATAGGAGACACAAAGGACTAGTCTAAAATGACCTCAGCCACACTATTTTTGCAAAATTAATGAGCCGAAGACTGAGTCACATAACAAAAAAAATACATGCAGAATATTAACAGAAAAGTTTTCATGACTTATTTTATTAGTGTTCATCATTATTTCCATCAGATAAATGATGGAGGACATTACTCTAGCCTAGATTTTGTACTTTAGCTAATTTATCTCTAAAATGATTTTATATAAATATGTCAGTGTATCTTTTGTCTTCATATAAATATAGTATATAAATGTGAATAAACATAGCAGTACTTTATTATTATTTAAAAAAATCCTTCAAAGAATTGAAGATTACAGAATTAAAACACTGAAATATAACATCAATTACTTGCAGGATTAAACTCCAAAGTAAACCCAGTGGATACCAGAAGATACACATGATTGATGGAAAGGTTCACCCTTAAAAAGCCATAAAGCTGCATTTTGTGGAGATCACCATTGGGGATTAATTGCTAAATATGTCATATTTACCTTCGCCTGAACATTGCCTTCCTGTGCAATTCCACTTAAACAAAAACTCTTGCTTTCAGCACCATATGGGCTTTCTCCACATGACTTGGATTATCTTCAGTAGACAGCAAACAGAAGGAGAAGTTATCAACGATTGTCAATTTTCTGTGCTGTTCTAGAATTGTGGCATAAATGGCATAGGATAAGGGACTGGTTTTTACCAAACTAAATTTACCTCACACTGTGGACTATAAAAAATTATTTACAAGATTTAAACATGTACTTGGAACACACTTGGATGTTCATCCCAATAAAATGGCATAACGTGTGGTGGTTCTTCCATTAATGCAACACCACATTCTGTGTTTTTAAAAGGCTATACTCAATAATGTAAAGTAAAAGCCACTGTTTTTTGATTGTCATTAAACTCTTGTCAAAGAGATCTGTGATCTCAGTCAGTTTTACCCTGGTTAGCCCTTTAAATCCTAAATATGACATGATGACCCAGCCAAATTTGCAGTACTGTAAGTCTGCCACACTTTGTGCTATGGTTTGTGACAGGGGAGACGTCGCACTTTGGGAGACAGTGATCAGAGCAAGACCAGGTGTCTTATCTTTTCCAGATTATTATATTTTTGGAATCTTGCCATTTTTTGCCACAGTCAATTCATCAATTGCCTCCTCAGACTGGACGAGTAACAAGAACTACTTTGTCGGATCTGTGAGTTCTAAAACTATACAGTTACCAGCATCCTCCAGACGTTCCCTAAAAGTAAACATTAACTTTCCTGAGAGTGAGTGAAAGGGGGCTGCATACCACCAGGTGATCTGCATTCGGAATATGGTGAGACGTGGTGAGGGAGACGCCCTGGACCCAGGTAATGACGAGAAATTATTAATTTAATGATGACTCAGTACTATAATCCAGGCAGCACAGATGAGCGGAAGGCTAGACTCAAAACTGCTAGCAACTGGTAATTATCACAGACTGCGACTAGACGACAGACTTGACACAACAACTAGACAAGGCTAGACAAGGACCCAACAAGGAACAAGGAACACAGTGGGGATTAAATACACAGAGGGTAATCAGGGAAACGAGACACAACTAGGAACAATCAAGGGATAGACAGGACAAGGACACCCAGTAACCAGAAACCCAAATGAATATACAGAAAAAAAAAACAAGTCCTTACACCTTGTCTAACAGTATTGCTAAAAAAACAAGGGGGCAGAAACACTGATTCTTCATATAGTTGTTCTATTTCTCTTTTATGTCATCATCAAAGACAAAAAAATACTTTTACATAAATTTTATTTTAAATCTGGGCTTTTGAGACAGGAGCCCTCCGACTGCCAGACACTAGATCATTGGAACTTGTACATTTTTAAGTAGTTTGAATTCTGAAAATAATAACAATGCATTTTATTTGCTAGCATCTTTCACCCAAGGACACTTTACACAAAAAAGCAATACAGGAATACAGTAAAAAATAACAACAAATGTGGAAGAAAAAAAACACACAAAAAAATTTATAAATAAGAGATTACAATAAAATGACCAACTTGAACAGATGAGTTTTGAATTGTGATTTGAAAGTAAGAAAAGCGTCAATATTACGGAAGTAATCCTGAGAAGAAAGCTGAGCTAAAAGGCGAAGCTTTTGACTTACTGGTTGATCTACGTTCCTATCCTCATCTATAGTCACAAGCTCAGGGTAAAATCTCGTATCTCTGAGCACAGATAATTTGTTTGTTTACAAAACAGCCTGTTAAAACCCAAGCTATATCTGCACATAGTGCACAAAGACAAGAAAGGAACCCCTCTAGCTCAAGATAATTACAGTGTAGGCTGTTTACTGGAACAGCAGCATTTTTAATTTGAATGGCAACATACATTTCAAGACATACAGCAATACATGCATGCACTACATCCCTATTAGTCAGTGAACTATGTGAAAGGTACACACTTTAATATACAGGCCTTTTTGCTTTGCATATGATTACTGCAGGGGGTGTTGACTTTAACTGATTGCTGAGGTGATGTGGATGTTCTAATTGCATAAAACAATGCACAAAATATTAAAGTTGCAACATTTATATAATGCAAGTTGTGTTTTAATTAAAGGCAAGGAAATCAGCTGAGTTATCAAAGCCAGGCTCAATTATGAAAAGTGAAACATAGTTAGACAATCAGTTTTCTCAGATACACTACCAGACTGCTAAAATTAATTGAATTCTCTTTAAATCCCTCTCTACCACTCAAGTGCTATTGCAAAAAAAAAGTGTATGTCAATAATTTAGGATAATCCAATCACAAGCTCTGCTTAGAGCTAATGTCTTTGAGAGTAGAGACTGAAAGAAAACAGCATTTTTTTTATCACTTGGCATAGACTTACTAAAAGGAGTGAAGAAAGGCCAGTCTTACCCTTTACACATGCTTGAGCACTGTTCATTCCTGCATCCTAAAATGAAAAGAGCATGAGACACCTACAAATACAGTAAAACCTGGCTGTCCACCTAAACTGACATGCTGAACAAAGTGAGTGTTTATTAGAAGAGCAGCCAAGAGGCATACTCAGAAGAGCAGGAGAAAAATAAAAATAATATTTGTATATTATTTGAAAACTGTGTTATTCACTCTACAAATCTGGCATTTGTAGAACTTTGGCAAGAGAAAGGCATTGTTAAGAGAAGACCATATGTCATATTTGTAGTTTTGGCCAAAGCAAACATTTGGAATTACTTTTTCTGATCAGATGAAATCAAATTGAACTTTTTGGCTTTTATGCAAAATGCTATGTTTGCTGGGAAACACTGTACAGCACATGGAATCAGGGCCGTGCAGAGACCTTTGGAGCGGCAGGGGCTCAAAGTTAAAAAAGGGCACATTGAACAAGATCTTAAAACACTGTACAACAACATAGCAACAACCCATATTAATCAAGAATTTAATTGGATCCTACTGTATCATTGCCATCATGTGGGGAGAATGCAAAGCAAATGTAGTATGCGGGGGTTCTGTCTAAGACCCCATATTACCTTGGGCATGAACAGCCGCTGCGATGCGCATCTCTAGAATCTACCTGGAATCCCCGGTAGCCCCTATGTCAGTCCGCCGATGCTTTGGGGACATTTTGATTCATTTAAATGGGACATGTTTGTCTTTATGCTGCGGTACTAATTATTGCTACAGTATTTTCTCTGATGTTTTTTGTGAACTCTAAATGCTCTGGGCCGAATCTTCCTTTAACACTTGAGGTTCTGCAATAACTTCTATTTACAGCCGCAAACCTCCAGCCCAGATTCCGCCAGCAGAGGCTTTAACCCGCCTGGTAGGAACATTAAGGAGAAGCAGAGCGAACAGTCAGCAGGTGGTACCAGGTGGTACCAGGAGTTACTGGGGCTTTGAGGTGCATCGCGACTCGTGGTAACAGTCGCAGTACCGAGTCTTATATCAGGATGTCTGATAAAAAGACAGACATTTTTATATCTGTTGGTGGGACCGACTCAGATTGCCAGTGGTGAACCGGGCATTTAGCAGCCTGATTAAGTTAAAGTCAGAAGTTTTCTCTGCAGCCGGAGCATGTCTGCGTTTAGGGGCGAGGCGGGTTTTTTCTTGCTATTGCAAGGACAATTACGATAACATAAATAGAAACTGTTTTTCTAACGTCAACATTAGACAAACGTTTTTACTCACAAACTAGTTTATGAAAAAATATTCTTGCCCATGATTTGATAGTTAGAGAGCACAGATCCGCCCCCCTCCTCCTCACCATGGAGCCGGTGTCTGAACAACATGGAGGCTCTGAGAGTAGTCATTAGACTGAGGGCAGCCAGACTAGTTTATTTTGCTAAATTATTATATTTAGCTAAATATTATTGCTGAGGGGCACAACCAGGCCTCCTGATGCACAGTTAAAAAAAAAAATGTAAAAAAATAAAATAAAATTCAAAAAGGGCACTAGGGGCATCAAGCATAAAAGGGGCAGGGATTCAAGCCCCCTTCACCCCCCAGGCACCCGTCTCTGCACCGGCCTGCATGGAATACAGCATCCCAACAGTGAAACATGGTGATCATGGTGTGAATGCGTTTCTCCAGCAGGAACATGGAGTTGTTAGAGTTGATGGGAAGATGGATAGTTAATTACAGTGCCACACTGAAAGAAAATCTGTTAGAGGCTGCAGAAGACATGAGACTGGAGGGTCACGTTTCAGTGAATATACAAATACACGTTGACAAAATTACAGTAGAATGGTTTATATCAAGACATTTTAATTTGTTAGGCCAGGCCTAACTCTATCAGGATTCTGGGTTGATTTCTCTGGATTTTTATTTGTTTTCTGTGCTTATTCTTAGTTTTGATTAGATTGGCTTTGTTTCTGTTTTACTTTAGTTTAACCATGCCTAGTTATTCTAAGTTATATTCTTTTTATTAATTATTTCTTGTTCTGAGTTAACTTTTGTCTCGGTTAGATTTGTTTTCCCAGTTCTCCTATGTGTTCAAGCCTCATCACTCCTTCTTCCTCCCTCTCCCCTCAGCCTGCCTTCAGCCCTCTCCACAGACCTGCAACCTGCTAGTTAATCAGCCCGGGTCTATTGTTCCAGCACTCACTCTCTCAGTATTCTCCACCTTTCTCTCCTTGCTGGTCTCTCCCATTTTTCCACATTATACCCCATGTCTCTGTTTGTTACTTGATGTGGCTCCAGGCGAATGCCTTATTTTCTTATTCATTTATCAGTTTTCATTAAAATTTCAATTCCTACTTGCTGCCTCAGCCTGCTCTGCATTTGGGTCCTGCACCATCTACATGCTATGACAAAGTCTAAGAACCTGTGACAACATTTTTACTGCTGTCCAATCTCACTGAACTTGAGACATTTTTGCAGAGATGTAATTCTTACAAAATGCAAATTCATACCACACATTTTAGATTTGTATTTGTTAATGTGTTGCTATTGTTCTTAAACATAATCCTAATAAAATACATTAAAATTTGGAATTGTGACGTGAAAAAATTTGCAGTAAGTGAAAACGTTTGCATCGCTATGTAAAGTGAACTTCTCCCTCTTGCTGCATCCAGTTTTTAAAGCCCCTTTTACTGAAGCCAAAACAACTACCACATCTGGCTTTTGACTGTAATAGTAAATTGTTTAATTAGTATTCAGTCCCATGTCAACTAAGTCTGTTGAAGTTGCAGGTATTAATCAGTTCCAGCTGACATTAAAAGCAACATGACACCTGAGGGTGCAAGTTAAGTTTGTGCTTGAGGCTGCAAAAGAGAGTACAGCTCACTTTTTTTTTTTTATCAACACACATTTACTTATGTTATCAGTTCCCAAAGATGTTGATAACATAAGACCACTCTTCCCATTTATGATGGCGTAACATTCTTGCACCTCCTGTGAAATCTTAAAAATATGCTTACATTTCAAAACTGACAAAAAAAATCTGGAAAATTTAGAAGGTTTATCCAAGGAAACGGTGGAAATAGTGTCATGCCCCCATGCTATTATAGATTACAGACTTGCTCTTTGAGCGTTGGTGTAATTCTAAATATTGGGGTTAGATATAAAGCTTGACCAAGGCTGAAGGCTTTACACATGTTTTCATGCAATAAAGAAACTACTCTGAATGAATGAGATGCTCTATCCACCAAGACCTTGGGTAGGTTTAATGAACATAATTTAAACAGATACTTTGTTAACTGTTCTTTCAATTTTACTGTACATGTTACTATTCCATCCACCTTCCTCCCCCCTGCCCCACACTTCTATTGATTCATTGTTCCTAGTCTTGCTTGTTTTTCTGTAAAACAATTGTATGCAGTTCCGTTTCTCTGCTCTATTCTTGTTTTTTCTTTGTAAGATTCCCCCAAAGCAATCCAGCAAATCCACCACTCCATACAACTTCCAATGTGAACAATTAGCAGAGTAAAACCTAACACACTTGGAAAAAATGGTAAATTTTCAAAAAACACATATAAATATTACACTTGTTATATAATTTGTCACATTTCAGAATGACTTAAAAAACATATTTCTCCTTCCTGAAAACAGCGAGAAGCACAATGAAAGAACATTTCTGTTATTGAACTACTGCACCATACATAAACCTACATACTATGTTCTTTTTTTTAATGAAGAGCTCATTATTACACTTGTGTCTTCTGAATTCTTGCATATAAGAGACACTTGTTTGTGGAAACTGAAGAACAGCATCTGCAGAGCAGAAAAGAAGCAAAGTCAACATTTCCTTCTATTTTGACTAAATTAGACCATCTGGCAATGAACAATACTAGTTTTTTCAAAGGATTAGCATCATAGTGGCATGCCAATATTCCTATCATAGAAAAACAGTTAATGATAACTGGCGGTTTGTAGAACTGCTACACAAAATAAATAAAATCACATAAGCTTTGTAAGTAGAGTCAAGGTAAATACTGCTTACTAGTTATGACTTGCACTTTCGCAACATCCAGCTGCCCTATTGGTGGTCCCCCAGACCCTGACTTCCCAGTCACGGTGGACTGAGCAAGGACCTCCTCCGTGAACACCAAAATAGCTAGCTCCTGAGCAAAACTGCTCATGCGAGTTCGTTTCAGCCGAAGAAAAAAAGATAGAAAAAAAAGAAACTGCAGATGAAATTTCATCTGAAGTTTCCAGATGAAACTTCAATAGTTTCATCCTGAAATTTTTGAAGGCAAATTTTTGAACTCGGAGAAAAAGGGCAGAATACTTTTCTACTCTGCACTTTTCAGTTTTTCATTTATAAGAAAAATATTTTGCATCATGTATAATTTTCTTTCTTCTTCACAATTTTTTCACATATTTTCCAGTGAAACATATGTATGTTTGTTGTAATGTGACAAAATATGGAAAAGTTCAAGGGTAATGAACACTTTAGCAAAGTATGTATGACGTTTGTCTGACAAAAGTTTGTCCCATCCATAATCCAAATGCATTGATGCTTCCCATTATTTTCTCAAGTGTCGTTGGGATTGTGTTTATGCCTATGGTTACATGTCACTGTTCAATGAAGAACAAGTAGCTAAGTCAGCTGGAGAGACCAGTCAACATGATTGGATAAAGTGAGGCTTGGGTCAAGGTTAATGTCTTATCTGACATAGCTAAATTGCAACACAGCCCCACCTCCTTGTTCTCTACAAGTCTCTAGACTATGAGCTGTTCCCCCTAACATGACCTCAGTTTTATCCGTTTTACATGAGATGGAATGGTGAATACAGTAGGGCCTGCCAATCTTCCAATAACTAGTCAGCAACATTCAGGCTGATAAGACGATAAAACAGATTACTGAATGTATTTAAAATTGTTTTTATTTTTATTTTTATTTAAAGTTGACATTTAATATCCACGAAGGATTTATGTCTCAAATTAAATTTTGCAACAATTTGGAAGAAAAAAAACTATGTTTGTTGGTAGAAGCATGGGAAAGCAGAAGAGATGGAAACAGAGGGGGAGCCATGTACAATGTCTTTGCAAAGCAGGAGCTGTCAACTAGGGATTAGCAGAATGAGCAGAAAACTGACAATAGGCAGCAGCTTATATACCCTAGAAGACAGGATTTCAATTTTAATCCACTATAAATGATGAAAAGAACCCCACAATACAATTCCCGCCATTATGGCAGTAGTATTCAGTAGTAAGCTTATATTTAAAACAAGAGGAACATAAAAAGAAAAGAACAAGCCAGGGACCAAAGAAAGCTTTAAAAAATAGAGTGATTATTTTGAAACTACACAGTGGTTGTACGGAATTTAAAGTAAAAAAAAAAAATTTAATTTTACTTATTGCCTTTCATTTTTATTTTAAGAAAGACTTCAACATATCAAGGCAGCCAAATACAACTGTGGAAAACACTTCAATTATTGAGTGGCTTTTTAAAGAATAATGGAAGAATATTGTTGAAAAAAGTTAAGAGAATAAGCTCTACCCTTTCAAGAATGAAGTTGAGTACTTCAAACCTGTGAAACTGCACTTGTGAAGTGACTGTAAACAGGTGACATTATTGCTCAAATGTTTAAAAGACAACGTGGGATTATTTTGAAACAAACATTTGGGAAACTAATGCAAATATTGACACGGTTAAAACACAACAACTTTGATCCTATAAACTGGAATACATGCAGGGATATATACATGGACATTGATTCACAGCAGGAGACTAAAAAGAAAGGACATACTGGATAAAATAATGTTCACAGTGTGAAAAATTTTTTAGGAAACTCCAACCATGACTTGATTTATCCTAGCATGTAACTTCATTTTGAAAAATCAAGATTACTGAGTCTAATACTACTTCATGTGACAGTAAGCAAAGAAAAATGACTGATTAAAATCAGTCCAGACACTCAGTATCTGAAAAACGATTAAGGTCTTTATGATGTATGACTAAGGAAATCTGTCAAATTACTGTGCAAACCAAAAACCCTATCCATGTCTAACATGAGCTCCTCAATGGCATACTAATAGCAAAAAAAAGAGGTCATGAAATACACAAATACACAAATTTCAATCCACAAATCAGCCTCTGAAGGAACATACAATGCTGGTCTCATCAAAATTTTAAAAGCAATTACCTGAATAACATACTGTATTCTTTCAGTAAAAAGCAGCATCCAAAAACCTAAGCCATTATTTTGCCTGATTTACCACAGTTGAGAAAAGTCTGCATCAGTTGTGTGACAACCGTAGTCAGTCAGCAGGGTGAGTCAGCAAAAAATAAATACATTGTTAAGGGGACTGGAGGAAAAGTCTGGAGTCTTCAAGTGTGTGAAGGGAAATGCCTCAGCTTCAGTTGTAACCAAGAAAACGTGTGAAGTTTTTGAAGCGGATCTGGATGCAACTGGGTAGTGTCAAAGTCTGGCTAGTATGAACTGATCACTGACCCAGCTACAAACGCATGCTCCAAACGGTCAATGCGCTCTTTTCACCTCACTATTTTTTTATTTATGTTTTTTTAGATTACAGTCAACACTGATGTAGTTTGGCATTGTCTAAATTTACACCAAAGCGCAATATAATAAACAACTCGGGTAAAGTTAGCCTGTGCTTACTCTGTAGATTCCAGTAAAGAATGGACCTATAACCGCATTGCAACCCAACATGCATTGTGCAGGTGAGAAATGGCGACCTCCAATGGTTAAAAGATATAAAACTTTTGAAGTAATTATTAATTACTTTTGAAGTAATTAATTTATCACAGCATTATTATTTGAAGTAATAATGCTGTGATACATTATGTATCACAATGTATCACAGCATTTTGATACATAATGCTGCTTATGTATCACAGGCAGCATTTTTTTTTTATTCATACATATTTATGTCAACATGTTCAACTAATCATATATCCCTTTAAACTGTCAAAAGTTTATTTTCACATTTCTACTTACAAAGTTTTATACCTATGTTGTCATGATATTCAGTTTTTTTTTTTATTCTTTAAAATGCTGAAAAAGCACTGCCGTATTTTTGAAATTATAAATAGCTTTATCCAACCAAGAAGTAAAGCACAACTTCAAATTGCTGCTGTTATGACAGGCATTTGTGTGGACATGGAGACACCCTGCTTTTAACTAAAATTTGTTTTCTGACATGAGTCACTTGAGAGCATGGATGTACTGGTTTTCTCAGCTGAGCCAAGCAGTATCAGGTTCCATTAGCGTCACAGTGATTTGTACACCACTCACTCCTTCCTTGCTTATTTGCTTTGGGGTTGTGTGAAAATACTTCAGCTATGCCTTTAGAATCTCTGAGTGAAAGCATGTCAGTTTAAGACTATTTATTCATATAAAGTGATCAGTTTGATATTCTTTCATATAGTTCCTCAAACCAGAACTGTATGTTTGTTTAACTTTTAAATGGCAATTTAAATTAATCTCTTTCTTGTTTGTGTTTTATGATTTCTAAATATAAACTTTTTTGTTTTTATTTACTTACAACTGATTTTTAAAAGGCCAAGATATTTGTGTGATTTAAACCTTTTTATTTCCAAATGCATTGCTCCTGATGTTCAATAGACGGCCATTATTTCATTTAGGCAAGAAGCAATAGGCTTCTTACCCAAAAATTGACCTCTGTTGCTGTGATAAGAACCTCAGTGTTGTGCATTACATGACGTGCATTAAATTTTTTCTGGGTATTTCATCACAGATTTTATATAGAAATTTGTGCTTGATTGCACCAATTTAGAAGGATGCCAGAGCTTTGAAAATAAGTGGTAGGAGATTGACCAAGGCCACATGCCTGTCATTACCTAACGTTCCTATTCTTACCGGAGTATTAATGAATCAATTGGAAGAAGGACTTGATCTGTACCCTCGTGCATTGCATAGGCAGTTATGAAAATATGGAATATTTACTTGGACTGATGTGCTATTTAGAATGACACGGTTACTACTGTATGCATTAGTCTTGTGTTGAGTTAACTGATCTTAATTAGATCAATTTAAAATGAAGCTCAAACAAAAATAGTTTTGAAATGCCTTGCTTCATTTGTAAATATGTTTACTTTTTCAATCAGGGTACAATTTGGGATTAAACAGGGTAAAAACTAAAGTAGGAGAAAACCATTAAGGTTAATCCCAAGTCGACACAGCAAGAAAGAACATTTACAATGTGCAACTTTAAGCACAAGGGAGACTAATAGGAATCAAAGTCCCATCTTTCAACAAGTCACCTGACTCGGCTTTTCACTAGCTAGATGAATCACTTGCCAACCCTAGGAGAAATAGAGCTGAGAAGACTCTTATTGTCTGCCTTGAGGCGCAAGCAATTTTTGAGTTAAAAAGTAAGTGAAAGTAAAGTGTATTCATTACCACAGAGAAGACTTTTCTGTATAACAGTCTGCTCTTTGACTTTCTTAGTTTCTCAGAAGCTTTTTTTATGGGACAGGACATTTTCTGTTTTTTAGCTCTTTTCAATAGTCCTATATCTGTTATTCGGTTTACTATTTCAATTAGGAGACTAAATTCTAAACAAATAAGACTTGTTGTTTCTGGAGAGCATGGTAGAAACAATATGTCTTAATTAGGAAGTTGTTATACTTGAACAAATGAAAGAAGCAATCTGCCTTTTGGTATATCATGCTTTTTAAAATTAAATATAGGATGCATTACTAGATAGGCATGGTTGCGTATGCCATCCATCCATCCATTATCTAACATGGTTGTCCTTGCAGGATTGCAAGGGGGGAGCTGGTTCCTATCTCCAGCAGTCAACGGGCGAGAGGCGGGATACACCCTGAATAGGTCGTCACTCCATCGCAGTGTAATACATAGACAGACAGGACAAACAACCTAAGGAAAATTTAGAGTTCAGCTAACCTAATGGTCATGTTTTTGGACTGTGAGAGGAAGCTGGGGCACCCAGAGAGAACCTACGCATGCACAGAGAGAACATGTAAATTCTATGCAGAAAGACTAGACTGGGATTCGAACCGAGAACCTTCTTGCTGCAATGCACAGTGCTACCAACTGCCACTGTACAGCCCTGGTTGCATATGTTGAGATCAAATTTTCATTGTGAGACCTAATGTGCACTGTAAAACATTTAAGGGTCGATTTGAAAATGACAGTTCACCTGGTCCCTTCAAAATGCAAGTAAAAGGTCACCTAAAAAGTATTTATAATCTTAACTTAAGAATTTAAAGTCAAGTTGATTTAACAAGAGTCAGGTTGTCCAATTATTGCTTCTTTAGTTCTGATAGCTCTTTCTGAATTGTGAGCTGTTCCACATACATCCAAGAAAGCTATCCTCACTTAGGTGAACAAGCACATACTTTTGTACTATTTTTATTCATTATAAAGTTAAAAATCTAGTCATTTCAAGTTAAAATTACCGTGTCAAAGTCATAAAACATTTGAAGGTGGTTGAACAGAAAATGAAGGCTCACTTGTTGCTTTGAGTTCACTCAAAGAGTTGTCATGAACATTATAGCAGACCGGTGCTCTACAAGAACACATGGACACAAAAATAAAATACAAGTGTGAAATGTGCTGAATTTGAGGTTTGTCAAAAAAAAAGCTGACATGGTTTTATTATATTCTTACTTCTGGCAAGCTAAACAGAGAACAAACAGGTATGCGAAAATGTCTTAGCAATCCTTTTCATCATAAACCTTTCAAAAGACATTTAAGAAATTCTTGAAGCAACAGTCTTCAACTAAGTTACAACTGAAAAGATTTTATTGGAGCCAAAAGAGTCTTTAATGTCTTTTTCATTGTAAATGTATGGTGTGATAGAACACAGATTCTGCCATTATCATTGATGATGTTCTGGTATGACACGACCATATATTTTTACAGTAGTCTGTAACAGATTTAAATTGGTGTATTTTAGTGAGAAATGTGAAATATACCAAATGGAAGAGTCCAAGAGGGACTGAAAAATCGAATTCATTGCTTTGTTCAAAAGCCAAATGCCAGAAGCAGTGAGTGGTCAGTGAAGCTAGACAAATGTGCCCTGAGGCTGACCTCTGGCATGTTGGAAATGATCTACCAGGGGGAACTTGAGACCTAAATGTCACACACAGTGAGAGGACATGGCTGTTGTCACCATAAGACTCAAGGGGCTACCTCCCCTTTCATTCAAGCTAACCTTCCTTGAAGGTGTTGAAAGGTACTTTCTCATAAGGTCATGAACTAAGACTTATTTTTAGAAAACCTGTCTTGTGTAACCAGCTTTTAAATAAGTAAATAGACTGCTCTTTGGGTAGCGTAATTAAACAAAGGTGTAAAAGAAATATTTCAAATATTTTTTTGCACATTTGTTTAAAACATACATGTAACATTGTTACATGTATGTTTAGTTTTTTTGATTCATTTCAGCTTGCTGTGTTGTATGTTTTGAGTAACTTCTGTTCTTATGCATGAAGTTAGACCATTTGCCATTACTTTGTCAAAGCTGAAAATACCCATGGACTAATTGTGAATTAGCTCTATGCAGAAATTAGAGGGAAAACTGACAAGCCAGCAGGCACTGAAGGTACTAGTGCACACAGGGGCTAACGGGTGATCGAAGCGAGAACGAGCTGCGAGGGGGCCGCCACCGTCCACCCAAGAGGCTAGCACCATGGCAAGAATCGCAGCATGAACAGAGACACACAGGCTTGAACTTCAACAACATGGCACTTTGGCAGTGGAGATGGGTGGGGAGCGAGTGTGCCAGGGACAAGGGCAGTGTGGAGAGAGGTGACCCTGTGAGACTGAGAACATCAAGACCCATAGAAGAGCCACAAGGGACAACACCTACGCCAGAGCCCAGCAGTTATCGAAAATGTTGGCATGACGGTGGACATTTGTAGGAGGCTGATGGAAGATACTGGAAACCAACAGGACTGAGCACTGGCTGGGGGTTAACCACGAAGGACTCCTATGAGAGAGAACGGCAGGACCAAGCTTTTTTTTACTGTTAAGACTGCTTGAACTAGATTTTTATTGTAGTGTGCCATTTTGATATTTTAGCCTTTCAGCCTGTGCTGCCAGTAATTTTTGTAAAAGTTTCACAGCCTCTTTTATTTTACTGTACAGTTTTTATGATATATTTTATTATTTTAATATAAAAAGAAATATTGTTGAACTTCTAACCTTCAGGTTGTTTTAACTCACTACTCACATCTGCAATACAGAGCCTGGGTTTTTGCATTCCTAGTTTGACTAGCTGGCATTACAGAGCAATAAAACAACACTGATGAGTTAATTTTTATCCCTGCCAATTTTCAATAAAAGTAACAGCACCACTCAGCTGCTAAATCAATAGGGATGTTAGCATGCATTTTATACAGTTTAATAGTGAAGTATCTCTTCTCATATTTCACATTGGGCTTCTTTAAATTAAGTATTTTTTTCATACTGTATGCACTCTTTAATGATACTATTGTGGTCAGAAGAAATAAAAATAAAAAGCTGACAATAATACTTGGACATAACAAAATACTGTAACTATATTTTTGCTAGGAAGCGTCACATTATCAAAGAAAATGGGCAAAATGTTAAGACTGTGCATAGCATGCTGCTGCATTGCAGCCCAAGTCACAAATGAGACATGATATAAAGTAATTGTGTAATCAGCAATCTGTTAACATTGAGCTAAAATGAGAAGTATGAAGTTTCACGTAGATGACAAAAATGCCACACTACCCATGTCGAGCTGCACTTGGATTTCAAATATGTGTTTGTTAAAACAGTTTAAACATTTCCCACTCTATAATCAGAGTTTTCAATTTATAGAGCTATTTTCTACCTGTTCAGCTACTGAAAATTGTGGTGGACAGGATAGTTATTATCTTCTTTACTCTCTTGATATATTACATTTCAGATACAATTTATCTGAGTTAGTATCTGACCTTTTTCTAAAATAATTTTGAGTAAATACAGTTCTGTCACATCACGGAGTATCTGCCTGATGTGGACTTGAAAAGTGTTAACAGATTCTGAGCCTTTGTTCACAAACCATTGCTTACAATAGTAAATAATTGTTTTATGTCCCCTTTTAAATAATATTCAGACAATAGTTGGCAGATTAAATTGATTAAACACGTCCTGGTGCATTAACAAAATATTCTATACAGTTGTTATTCATAAATTCATTTAATTCTAAAAGAGCTGAGAATAAAAATTAATTACAATTGACATAAATATTTACAATAAATACTCATATTAGTTAACATAGACCTAAAAATGTAAGTAATGGTTCATAGGACCAATGAAGAGTGTTAAAAAGAAGTGTTATAATTCCTACGCACAATTAAAAAGTCTTTAGAACACCACAAATGTATTGTCAGTTTACACCATTTCACCTAAATATTAGTCCTAATATAAACAATTTAAGCTAAGAAAAAACAAAGAATTATAAACTGAAACAATTACAACTATTCATAATGTGACTGGGAATTCTGAATACATTTAAACTTTTATTTTTATACACATTCAGTGTACAATGAATTAACAGCTGAATTTCATAAAAAAATAAAAAAGTAAATCTAGTGAAAATTACATAAAAGAGAATTTCAAACAAACTGAATCATTTGTTTTTTGCTGCTGAAATAGCAAAAAACAAATGACAGGAGCTGATTGTATCAGCTCCTGTATGTCACTGATACAGGACCTGCTATGGCATTTTTTTCAGAGGCTGCAATGGACTGAAGCCAAGTGCATTATGTTGATATTGATGCCAATTAAGCTCTAGAACCAAGACCCCTGTTGCAAATTGGCAGTTCAATGTGGCCAACCTTTATGCAAGTCAATTTATTGAATGGAAGGAGGGAGAAGCAAATGTTCAAGAGAGAAGTTACTGACTTAGAGTTCATAAATAACAGGTCAACAGATTTTTCCAATGAACTGGATCAGGTCTAATAACATTTACCTCTTATTACAACTACTCATATTTAGTTAAATATTGAAATCATAAAAATTAAAAAATATACCTTTAATAAATAAATAATCAAGAACAGTTTAAGTTGCTTGGCTACATATGTTTAATTGTCAACATATACAGGCTTTAGTTTCCCTATACAGTATGTGGTTTTGATGGAAATAAGAATTAGAGCGAAAAGGGGAAAAACAACAACTATGAATTTAAGTATTTAAAAAAAATATTAAGATCAATTTAGATCTTGATATTTATTTATAAGCCCCTTGAAGCTGTATAGCACTTTATCAGGTCCATGTAACCCTGAAGCTGTTTACACTAGATACAGTCATTTACCTATTCACACAAACATTCATGTGCTGATGGTGACAAGATACTGGATAGTAATCAACAACTGCAAAATGATGGAGACAGACAAAGCGGGGATCGAACTGGCAACCCACCAACTGCTGGGACAAACTCCTGCCACTGAAGTTTAGTCTGATTTCCTGACATGTTTATTTGTACATTACCTGATTCTTCCTTTCATTTAACTTTTACATTTAAGAATGTTAAGACATTTGCGTATTCAAAAACCATCTGCCTGTTGTGAAATAGGCACAACGCAAAGTTCAAGATGAAAAGAGTGATGACTCTTTTCAAAACTGAGACTAGACATAATGTCTGAAAGCCATTGCATACAGATGGGAGGGCGACCTGTCTTCCCTCTCTGTAGTAATGTATGTTTTTCTTCCCTGCTCACAGTATCAAAGAAAGCAAGTAAAAGGTTGGATGTCACGTCCAGGTAAATAATCTAATTGAAAGCAGTTTTCAAAACTATTGGCAATAGTCACCTTTTTTCTGCCACACCAGTGCCAGGAAGTATCCAAACCTGAACATTTCCTTAACATCCCAATCATCTGCAGTATTGCATACATTCAAACCATTGAATAGAACTAAAATCTTTTTTCTTCTTCTTATTATTATTATTAAAAAAAGATCCACATAAAAGATAAGATTTTTTTTTCCAAACAAAAAGAAAATCATACATATGTTTTTCCTGTACTACAGCAGAAAGCTTATCAGAAAAAAGTACTTACTATTTCATAACTTGAATGTTTTCTTTTAAAAGTCAGTATGTAAACAGATCATACTTAAGACCATTTTTCTGACTACATGGATGTGCTGTCAAGGTGATGTTTCTGCAGTGTATCATTAATATCACCTAATCCCTCAAACATGGATCCATCCTGGCAGCTTCCAGCCTACTGTGAGCACCCTTAGTTGCTTCCTAATGTGCAATCAATACGTTACATCCGCAGAATTAAAAACAGGATGTTATTAGTAAAATCTTCTGATAAAAAGGGTGCGTGAAGATGCGTGATTATTGTTTTGATTATACAATTAAAACAATTGTATAATTAAAATGCTGCCCATCATAGTATGCATCTGCAGTACACACACACATATATATATCATCCACACAAAATAAACGGGTTTAAGCTGAACAATGCATCGCAAATTTCACATCCTTTCACATGACACTTATTCATCATCGTCATCATCATCATCCTTCTCATCGTCATCTTCGTCATCATCATCGTCAGCAGGCTCGATTTTATATATATATATATATATATATATGCCTGAGTTTTCTCACAGGTGAACATGTGTGGATTTATCACAGACCTCAAATCTAACCCAATGGTTGTTTGTTGGATCTGGAGGGACTGTTCCAACAGCTGTGAGTTGACATGCCCCCAGAGAGGATGTAATGGCTGCATGGCTTCACTCCACATAGAATCACTGTTTGTGCCCTGCTCAGAGGAAGACCCTTACTCAGTTTACATGCCCGATGTATGTAACGTATTTCAAACTAATACTGTCAAAATTTACACAGCAAACTGTAACAAACTGGATACATGATCTAATTTGCAGTTTCATTTTATGGAGAGTATCTCTCTTATTTCTCTGTGTTACAATCAATTAGAGCATGCATGTCCTTTACTGTACATGGTTAATTTTACGCAGTAAAACAACTTTATTGATATAACACACATTCAATGTTTGACTCATAACTCATTTAAAATCTTTCACAGTCCTCAATCAATAACTCCTTGGACAGTCAATGTGCATACTTTGCGTGACAAGCCGATCAGAAAAGGCCCATGGTGTTGCACATCTGTCAAAGCAGAGACATTAATGTGCTTGTTGGGTTGTCAGCTCAGCTTTTTGTCATTGTTGATGCTCCACTGTGAACTTACACTTTAGGAAGATAAGTATGACAATGGAGGTTACTGTGATTATTCAGTCAGTTAGGCTTTATTTCACTAATATATTTATAAATGAAATGGCCACAAGACATACATGTTGTGGTGCTTACCATATCACTTTTTTGAATTTTATTTAATAATGAAGACACCACATTTAAATAAAATGTAGCGGCAGTACCCACTGAGCCACCTCCGTGCTTCAAAACAGTCCCATACTTCACATTTATGGTGGTCTATACAGACCTATATGTACAGACTGATAAACAGGATAGATAGATAGATAGATAGATAGATAGATAGATAGATAGATAGATAGATAGATAGATAGATAGATAGATAGATAG
>CAEGAE010098690.1:0-20289 GCA_903067095.1 Girardinus metallicus
ATCAGAACCAGCATCAATCAGCTAGCCAATCAGAACCAGCATCAATCAGCCGGCCAATCAGAACCAGCATTAACCAGCTAGCCAATCAGAACCAGCATTAACCAGTTAGCCAATCAGAACCAGCATTAACCAGTTAGCCAATCAGAACCAGCATTAATCAGCCAACCAATCAGAACCAACATCAATCAGCCGGCCGATCAGAACCAGCATCAACCAGCTGGCCAATCAGAACCAGCAATAACCAGCTAGCCAATCAAAACCAGCATTAACCAGCTAGCCAATCAGAACCAGCATTAACCAGCTAGCCAATCAGAACCAGCATTAATCAGTTAGCCAATCAGAACCAGCATTAACCAGCTAGCCAATCAGAACCAGCATTAACCAGTTAGTCAATCAGAACCAGCATTAACCAGTTAGCTGCTCTTAAGAAGTTTTGATTCAGTAACTCAGGATTGTTTATTTTGATGCAACCTGCATTTGACTTTGAATGAATGTTTCCCTCTTTTACTAGACATTATTAGTTATGGGCAGTGTTGTGAGACTTATTTGGCTCATGTATAATTCAGGGTCCAGAGAATTTTACTGTTAAATGTCCTTTAACTGGTTGCAGGTTTTTCAGTCCCTTTGACTGAGTAGCTGCTGTTTTGTGCCTGCATGTTGCATCTTTACGTTAATTAGGTGAATTTATTACCAGATCATTTTTTAACTTTGCCAGATCACATAGTGTCATTTATAGCTAAGGCGAAAAATAAACCGTCAATCCAGGCGATGTGCAGAGATCGGCCTCATGGGTGATCGGTATCGGCAGCAAAACACCTGATCGGAGCGTCCCTCCGGCAGTAGAGCGTCGGAGATGTTCTTTGTTGCAAATCCAAAACTTGCAAACGTTTTTGCACTTTGCTGTATTCAAAGAAAGGCATCTAGTTTCACATTTTTAGGTGGCTCGATTGAACAAATTTATTCTCAGGCATAAAAACAGGATTTCCGTGACTTTCTGCATTCATCCAAGTTTAATTGCGGAGCAGGACACAGTTCCTCCACCGAGATAAAACAGATTATCGATGATCAGAAACACCTATTGGCAGCAGAGGTCAATCTAGACTTTTTTGTTGTCCATCATTTTTAACAGCGTCAAAAAAGTTCTTCTTCTTTTTACCCGTCAATTTTTAAATTCTCAGTGGGATTTATTTTGTTATGCGATTTAATAAATTTTCAGCTAGTGGAACAGAGGATCCAGCTCCCATCACGCATCAGGCAAGATGAACACGTCTAACTTTTTCTCTGCAGTGACTAAAACCAGTGACTGTGGCCCATTATCCTCACATGAAACCATGAAAACGACTCCAGTTGAATTATAAACGGCTGCTCAGACTCCCAGTTCGCATCTGGAGGAGAAATCTGCACTAGAGTTTAGATTGGCCCTGAAAAGTCCAACCCGGCCCAAGCAAAGAGACACTGTGTCCAAACCGACTGATTGGCTTTAATTAGAGGCTTGAGGCTGAATTTACCCAGAACTTACTTTAATTAGGCTTCTACTGCTTAAGTGCAGTAACTTCTCTGGTTTTTAGCTTTTGTTTAACGTCTTCCGGCTCCATTTTGTCACTTGTTGTGACTGCTGGATGAATCAGGTGCAATTCTTCTGAGACGTGTGACAGACAGGAGCGGAGCAGGGCGGAGCCGCGTACGCATTTGATGTGCAGCGTGCTGTGGTTGTTACTGTCTAATTAAAGTCTGCACCTTTCGTTCCTCAACAAGTTGCCTACTCCTCTATTCAGACTATAAATAGATCATCAGTCCCTCCAGTTTCTCTGCTCTGTTTGTGCTGAAGGATTATTAATATCATCACTTCAGCCAAACGCCGTGAGCTCCCGGTTAGCAACATTCATTCAGCAAAATAAGACAAAAATGTCAGAGATGATATTCAGACAGGATTTTTTTTAATGAATGAACGATTTATTCTGTGCATAAAGTCTAAGGTGTGTGCGCCGCTGCACCAGGTGTAAATTGTAATCCGTCAAAATGACAGGTTTCAGATTTTTCTATCATTTGAGAAAAAAAATAAGAAGCCAAATACAAAAAATATTTCTGATTTAAAAACTATTTCTCTCATCTCATTTCAACATTCATCGGTTTTCCCCAGGAACCAAAAAGTTAGCTACGCTAAACCTAAAGTGCTAATCATAAACATTAGCTCCAGTAATGCTAAAGCGCTACAGCAACACCAAACGGGTCGGGTAGAACTCGGTTTAGGTCCACTTGTCCAGCTCTCATCAAACATGCTAAAATCTTTATGTTCGCTGCTTCCAAACAGGCACTCTGATGGAGAGGAATCGCTCTCAATGCGCTTTATTTTGATTTTTATCTGGACTTCTTGATTAAAAGCTGTTTTCTCAATTTATTTGAGGGCACCGAGGACCAGACGGACCCAATCCAGGGACCTCCTCCAGCCCGCGGACCTTATGTTGTCCATCCCAGCTCTAGGACAGCCTTCAGTGAATGTCTTGGCTGCTGGATACGCTGAAGGAAAATATTTGGAAAATCCTAACCCATATTTCAGAAACAAACAGGCGAATCAGTTTTTATCATCAGCGAGCAGAGAGGCCCGATCGGCAGACCTTCCTTCCTCCCATGTTTCCAGTTATGTAATTACGATAAAGATTTGCTCTACACTTTATGTCTTGTTTTGTGAACAACAAAAGCAGGAATGTAGACACTACAGTGAAATGGACTGGTTCCTCTGGAGGGTAAACTGGGAGAAACAAACCTGTGGTTTTGATCCAAGCTACGTCTCAAGGCTTCACAATCATCCCAAACTTAGATTAATCAGTTCAAACAGAGATACAGCCTCCAGAACACAAAACTCCTCATGATGGAGGCGGAACAAACCAGCGGCAGAGAAAAGGAGGATACAGCAGTTTATCTGGAAATTACAGGAATCTGACAGTAAACATTCATTAAAATAGAATCTCAGCTAAATCGGAGATTTGTGTGGATAAGAGATGAAGCAGAGGAGACATGGAACTGCAGGTCTGACTATAAATCACAGACAGATGCTGCTGCTAAGTGGGTTTGCAACATACGTGTTAAATGAGGGATAATTGCTCCTCTGATAGCAGCAGGGAAACAAGTTGAGACCAAACGAAGCTCAGTGACGGTCGGATTGTGCAAACCTGGCAGGAGAATCGTTTCACGGTAAAGAACGGCTGTTTGATGTTCTCACCACAGCCGAAGCTTCGTCACCAATTCTCTGCTTAATTCTGCTAAGCTGTATATGAAGAGGCAGAAGATTTCTGGAACGACGGATCGGGCCGAAGCAGAAAGTAAAGAGTTCAAACACATCTACATCTACATGCATAAACCGTCATCAAATAAGGGAACTGCAGTTTGTTTCTGTCTGAATCGGTTAAACACTCATTGACTTTTACTTAAACTAAAGTTGTTATAGTCAACAAGAACTAACAAAAACTGAAATAGAGATAACATTTTGTTACCTGAAATGAGTAAAACTGGTTGTCAATGGAGTAAAACTATAACTGCAACTATATTGTGCATTTATAAACTAACTAAAAACATATTTAAATTATACAAATATCGCTTGTTTTATGAATCTATTTTTGTAGCTTTTCGAACTGATGTGAAATTGTTTTTTTCTCCACACAAGCGGTTTGCGCCGGCGTTCCGTTCGCCGCCTGGCGGCGGGAAAGTTGTGGTAAACCAGCTGGTTAGGTTTAGGGTTAACCCTAACCAGCTGGTTGTTCAGCAATAACTGGCGTCTTCTGATGAGTATTTATTGTATTTATTTATGAGTATTTATTGTATTTATTTATGAATCCTTCGACAATTCTGCACCTAAAACTTAACCGAAGTATGAAAAGACTAAACTACTAATAAAAACAAAAACTAAACAACATCTATCTAATGAAAACAAACAAACATGCTCTAAAAATGAAATAAAACCAACTGAACTAGATAAAAAGTCACAACTAAATAAAACTAAACTAAAATGAAAAACCCAAAACTAGTATAGCCCTGATTTCAACACGCTGATCATTATTGCACAATAATGTCAGGTAAAACGACGGAGATCGTTTTATTAACTTAATTAAATATTTAAATCAAGTCCAGTCCTGGTAAAAGCAGACCTGAGCTCAGCAGTGCAGCCTGAAAACGGATTTCCTGGGAACACTGAGCAGCGTAATGACACATCTGTGGACCGCAGAGCGAAGCTGCTGAAGCATCAGGCGGGCGGCGGGCTTTGACTGGACGCCTGCAGCTGAGTTCAGATCCAGCTAGGAGGAACAACAGCTTCACCTCGAATAATTTGGCTAAAACCAAGTATTATTCCTGGAATTTGGTTCCTCTGAGATATTTGAAAACAAACGTCTGTGTAATTGTTTGCCTGTGAGTCAGGCTGAGCTGGAACCTCCCCAGAAAGGATGAGGAAGTTCAGCAGGTTGTTACGGCAGGCAGACAGGTTCTGTGGCGCTTTGATCTGAGAGCTACCGTATTTCTGATTCGGACTGGCGCTGCACGAAGAACAGAAAATAATGTTGCCATGGGCCAAATGGTTTTCACAACAAAACACTCCCTATTCCTGCCGCTGCAGCTCCTGAGTCAGCGAGGGCTGGGAGCCGGGGCCTTTTCTGCTCAACGTCTCACAGGAGACGCAGCCATAAATCAGACGAGAAAAATCAATACAAAAAGACCTCAGGCTGCAGAAAACAACAAAGTTAACTTCATATATGGAGTAGAGTCAGACGGAGAGGCCAAAGTAGAAATGTAGTAAGTGAAACATGCTGTTAGCATCTGAAGCTAGCTGACAGTCTACCTGAAATGAAAGCGAAATTCAGCAGAAAACTGGCGGCGTCTGATTTTCTGAAGGATCAGAAAACGGTTACCATGGCAGCTTCAGACTGGGCCGGACGCTTCATTATTTATGATTCTTACAGGCTAAGAGACGCAGGCTCCAAAAATCCAATTTCCATTTCAAAATATCGAATATTTCCAAGACTTTCTGAACGTTTGCTAACAAAACTGCAGTGGAAGAAAGAAAGTGATCCACAAAAACGTTCAACTCAAATCAACGCATTCATAAATGAAAGCTCAAAATCATTCAGATTCAGAAAAACATCCAATCATCCAAAATGTTTCTACTGGAGCCTCATAACTGCACCACGAATACGGAACGCCAACAGTGCCAAAATACCAAAATCTAAACATTTTAGACACGTAAATACATAAAAACAATTACCAAAAAAAAAAACTGCTCGACTGTATTTTGCCATAATATTCTGACCCAAAGTTGTAGGTCCAGACCAAAACAAACCCATAAAATCAGTTCTGCAGATGTGGAAGGGATGAAGAGTTACAAATATAACGTTGGTCTGAAACCTCCAATGAGCATCGAACAGATTCTGATGAACATCTGAAGTAAAATCATAAATCGTAAAATGTCTTGTTCTGAAAGAAAAACATTACAAATATACACACACACACACCCACATATATATATTTCACTGTTGTAGGCAAATAAAAACGTGATTTTACATGCAGTCATTCAGTACTGAAGCAACAATAAACTGCTTTGAACAAATGACAAATATCAAAAATGATAAATATCAAAAGCAACAAAGAAATGAGAAATGAGCAGCACTGTTAAAGTCTGCTAATCTAAAATAATATGCAACAATGTGGAGATTTATGTGATTAGATCAAATCTGATCTTCAAGCGTAAAAAATGATAAAATCCACATAAAATCCCAAACAAATGCAATAATTTCAGAAGCTGCTGTTTTTTTATCTGTAATACTTTCAGCAACAAAAAGCTGCTCAATCAGAACCATGAAGATAGAAATCAAACAGATTAGATCGTTACACCAGAAAGACAAAACGCAGCATCAGTCTGATCTGAACAAAACACTTCAGAGATGCGATTAGGATGAAACCAAACTGGCTGTTTTCTGCTCAGGTTTGGACAAGTTCTTTGGTTTGAGAAGACCGAGTCGATCCACTGCTCGCTCTGAGATAAGACACGACTTCCTGTGACTGTCCCGCCCTAAATTGTTCCAAAGGGGCTCAAACGGGTCGAGTTTACGGAGATGTTTGGGCCTGGAGAGCGTAAGGGAGGACACCTGAGCATTCCTGGTGCAGCGTTGTTTGTGTGTTTGGGGATCGGTCGTGTAGGGGTTCTGTCAGATAACGACCCGATCTCCAGAAAACCCGAGGATTCCCACACCCTGACAGGCCGAGGCATCCGGCGTGTCATCTGATACGCTGCAGCCAAACGGCGTGAAATCTGCGCAGCGTGAGAAGATCTGGGGAGAGTCACGAAACAAACGAACCTGAGAAATAACGGTTTGGGTCTGAACTTCAGCAGGCCGGAGGAAACATGGGAGCATGACGGAAACATGACGGAAACCTGAAAACGTGATGAAAAAGGACCAAACATGACACAATGTGACAAAAAAGGATAAAAACACGACAAACGTTACGAAGATGAAAACATCACGAAACATGATGTCACAGACAGCCGTCCATAAAAACGTTCTGCTAACTCTACAAGCATTTCTCCCCGCACAGATGTTCACAGATGTTTGATTCCAAATCCAAGTCAAATCAAATGGATTAATAGTTAGTGTGCAAAGGACAAATGAGTTTAGATCATTTATATCTGTTTTGGTCAGGTTAGCAGATAATGAGCCTGCAGCTGCAGGCGGGAAGCTGAACCATCAGGAGTCAGAAGAGCAGCAGACTGAACGGCGGTGCAGAGAAACTCCCACATGCAGCTGTACGCCTGGCCAACAGAGGCGATCTGCACTGTGTGCTGCTAACTTCACTAGCGTAAACATAAACAGTTTAAAGGGGATGAATTATTCTTATACCGGGTGCAGAGGCAGCGTGATAATCCCTCTGCTGTGGAACAAACAGCAGGCAGAGGAGAGACTGTAAACACAAACATTAAAAATAAAAGATCGTTCACAACTTGTAAGCTTTTCTTAAACTGTGAGTCCGACTGGAGTCTGAAGTCACTGTTGACTCGAGCCCCAAACGAGTCTCTGCAGCTTCGACTCCCATAACGGGACAGGAACCAAGTGCTTCAGGGGGAAACGACTCGTTAAGCTGATCAGCATCTCTACAAGTCGCTGCGCTTCCTGATTTCCTGGAGAGACGCAGCGAAACAGGAAGCAGCAGCGAACGCCTTCCTCCCAGGAGAGCCGCCGCTCTCCTTCCCCGTTTCCCCAAAGTGAAAGTTTGTCCGAGGCTGACGGATGAACGCTGAGCCGCTGCAGGAATGTTGTTGTACAACAAACAGGGAGCAGCGATTACAGGCTTTCTCTCTCTGCTGGAGGGGAAATCTCCAGGGAGTTCCTCAGGGTTTTAGCGCTCTTTAGCTGAGTGTTTTCAGCCGAGCATCACAACAAACATTTCCTGGGAGGTCTGAGTTGTTCCAGCACAAAACCTCAAACTTTACTGGTGGAACCGCAACACGACGGGTAATAAGCAGAGACGTTTACTGGTGCAGGAGCTCAAAATAAAAACTACAACAATCCAAATGAGCTTTCCCTGCAACGCAAGTCACTTTTAAACACAAAGCAAAGGTCGTCCTCGCTAACGACATTAGCTTTGATTCAATGTAACGTCAAGATGGCCGTCCCGTCGGGGAGAAAGTTTCCATTAATATGGATTATCAATAAAGAATGCATATTGTTTAGTTTCCTCCTGAAGCAGCAGGTAAATATGTCCATAATAATGTCAGTCAGCTGCTGGGTCGTTTTTAGAATAAGTTCAACACTTTTTACAGGGAAATTCAGGTACCAACAAGCTGAAGAAAGATGGAAGCATTGAGATTCAAACTAACATAAAATCAGGAGAGAACACAGCAAGAGCAAATTTACAACAAAAATACTAAAAAAAACTAAATAGCAAAACCTGTTAAAAGAAACATGCAGCTAAGTGGGATGATTTAATAAAATGCAGTAGATGTTTATATTTGTGCATAAAAAAGACTATCTAAAGTAAATACCAGCAGCGATGGAAACACCAACAGTTCTCATGTGACGTCACACCGGGAACTTTGTATCCGACAGCCATCTTGGTAGGCAGTTGGTATGGAGTTGCTATGACAACAATAAACAAACCACAAACTTAGAACTATCTCTCGCCTCGTTCCTAACTTATAAACAATATAAGACATTATAACTATCTACTGTAGTAATTACTGCCAAACTAGCAACATTAGCTTAGCTAATGTGGCTTTTATCTGCTAGCTAGACAGACATGTAGCCTGTGTGTTACTCTGCCGGTCAACAGAACTTAGTTATTCACATAAAGAGTTCGCACATCCTTTACCAGTCCGTTTAAATATTGATTGTATGTATTCATGGATTCAGGTGAAGCTCCTCCGTGGTGAATAAACTCTTCATATTCACTAGAAGACAAGCTGCCTCTGATTACATCATAATCAGAGGCAGCTGATCGTCCGACACGTTTCATTATCCGTCTCATACGGGTCGATCCCAACAGCAGCCACTTCGCTGACATATATTTACTTTGAATATTGGTCAATAGTGTCAACATATTTTCTTTCTGTTGGTCTGGAAGCCATATTACCTACAGTTTATACTGCACTTGCCCACCAAGATGGCGGCTCAGTGGCGCGGATCATTCCCGGTTCAGAGTTGTGGGATTTATGTTTTGGTTTGTTTGAATCAGCTGCTGAGAGGAAGGATCTGTGGTGACGCTCCTTTGTGCAGCTGGGACGCAGCAGGACATCACTTCTACGGAAAGCTAAAAAAACGCTAACATGTTTTACCTTGTGTAGCATTGCATGGATTCCCACGCTGTGTCAGAGCGCAGAGGTGAAAGGGTGCAGAATGACCACACCGCAGGAGACAGAGAGTCAGCGGGGTCAAAGTTCATAACAGCCGAGAGATTTATTTACTTCATTTTGCTTTGGGTCAAAATAAATCAAACCTTTAATTGCAGGTTTTCTTAAAGGGACGGGTCGGGGAGAATGTGATTCAACAAGCTGGTTCACTGCTGAGGTCCTTAACGCGCAGAGAGACTTTCAGTCGTAACACAAAACTATGACTCGCACTTTAAAATATGTTTATAAAACTATTAATTCATCTTCTAATCGAGCTCTCAGCTTCCCTCTGATTTCCTGGCAAAGTCCCTTTAATTTTACTACAAAGCAGATTTTGGTTCATCCAAACCTGCATTTATTTACTTTGTTAATACTTAGAAAAAGTGACCCGTTATTAATCCTGAAAACAAACTAAATCTTTTTCAGTTTTCTTCAATTAAGCCCAACAGAATCAGAACTGGACGCCAAAACATGCAACACCGTCTTAAAGTTATTGACCAAGAACTATAAAAATATCTGATTAAAATATTTCATGCTTACTTTATTAACTGCTAAAAATAAAACACAGTAAGTCCTTCAGGCTACGTTCTCACCGCGGTTCTTTATGCTCAGTTCTGATGTTTTTGCTGAAATCAGATTTTTTTTCTCTTCCTGTTTGTTCATGAAATGCGAAAGCAGTCAGGCGTCTGTGTGAACGGCTCTACGGCCCAAAGAGAACGCTGACGCTTACGGAAGTAATGAATGCCCATTGGATTTTAGAATCAGGTCGTGAAAAAGTCAAATTTAGGCAAAAAGATTAAAAATCTGAAAAATATAAATTGGATTTGGGTTCATTAGCCTCTGATTTGATGGGTTTAAAGGTGTTTGAGTTCAAATGCAAGCCACACTTTTCAGAGTTTTATTTGTAAACAAATCAATAAAGTTATGCATCATTTTCCTCCCACGTGTTTTTCTCACATTTGACCCCAACGAACCCTGAAAGCTGTGTCGTTACTTTAGCAGTGTTCTGGTTCTGACCCGGTGTGAGCCCGGTTCTGTCCGGTAAACAGGTTCTGAACTCAAACACGTGCAAACCGACGCCAGGAACATGCAGACCCGAGCCAAGCGGGCCGTTCCGCCGGTACCGCCGCGCTGTTTCCCCGTTGCCGTGGCAACCAGCCTGACAGATGGAGCCGCGCGTTGCAGGAAGCGGCGCGAGGACAACAGGATGTGCCCTGGCTCCGTCGCCGGGGGTCGAAGAATTCAAGGAAGTTCTTGTGCTTTGTGGAATGGGCTCAGGAATGCGAGGCGTCTGCTGCATGTTTTCTGTTTCTAACGGACCGAGCCGGACCGCGAGTCGGAACCAGCGGGCTTTGAAGGCGATGTTTGGACCTGGAGCTGCAGGGAGCCAGTCACTCACCTCCAGATTCTTCTGCGCCGGTCCGGACGGGTCGCCTGGGAAACGGAGGCAGATTTCAGATCAGATGAACATCAGGAGGAATAAAATGATTCAAATGTAACGTTTTAAACTAAATGATGTTTAAAAAAAAACCTTCTAAGAATCTTTTAATCATCAGTTTTTTCTTTCAGTTTCCATAGAAATGCACCGATCTGAAAATCTGGGCCGATATCGATATCCAATATCGATATCCAATATTAATATTATTATTGCCAACCAGGCTGCACCGACTGCAGTTTTCCTATCTTTAAAAAGCCTGACCTGCTGATTCTAATTTTGACCGATACCCATATTTTTGGCTAAAATGTTGCTAAACATAGTAAGAAAGTGTCTGAGCTGGTAGCAGTGGGGTGACTGATGGTAACTGGAGATCTGGCCTGGTGGGCCGGTCAGAGGTTGATGCTTAGAGCTTCACTGAGGAGGATAAAACTGGCTTCACATGTCGGCAGCAGCCAATCACCGACTTAAGGAAACTGGCGCCGACAAATCGGTGCATCTCTATTCCCAACAACTAACATCTATTTCTACATGTTGGCCTATCATGATGATAAATTTTGCTGGATGATAAATTGTCCCAGAAGCTACTGCGATAAACGATAATATCGTACTATTGACCATTTCCAAGTAACATAGTGGTAATAATGCAAGAACACATTCTCAAATATCAGTAAACTTTAAATTCTAATGAACTGGGAGACATTTTAAATATACTACAGAAACAAAAACATCAGAAACACCTGCAATGTTTTTAGCAGCAGTAGAAAAACAAAAACAGGGACAATGTGAAACATAATGTAACGTGAGAAAATGTCGGCCTTCATCTAATTAAACCAAACCTGTTGATGGAGTTAATGGTTACAGATCCATACCTGTAACATGGATCTGTAACGCTCTACCTTAAAAAGATGAATATTTTAATGTTTTCTTTCTGTTTTTAAAGTTACTCCAGTAGCTCTGATGGTGAGACTGATACAGACGCGTCGGTTCTGTCGGGTCAGGTCGGATCGTTGCTCTCTGACCGTAATCTGTTCTTTAACCAGTGAACCTTTAACAAATCTGAGCCTTTGACCTCTGACCCCTCCCTGCAGCAGCCTGACACGCTGAACATGCGCTGCAGAGTTCTGGACGTTTCTGCTGTGATGGGCCGACGCGTGTGGAGGGAGCCACGGGTCAGAGGTCAGCGGGGGTCGCAGGTTGGCACCACAAACAGGAAGTCCCTGCAGCCTGGAGGTCGTAGGCCTCACTTTCAGGCCCATTAGCGCCTCGGACACCTGGAGGACGGGTCCTTGTGGACGTCCGTCCCCCGTCTCTGCTGCGTCTCTTCACAGGAAGACGCGATGGAGGGAAACGCGCCGCGACGCTAATGAGGGAGAAACGGCTGAGCTGATGAAAGCTTCAGGATCGACGCCTCTGCAACTTGATGACGGCTCTTCAACGCCGGGGTTAACAAGTTTGACCTTCAGCCCCCCCAGCAGGTCTGAAGGTCGAAGACAGACACACAAACAGGCACGAAACACATGAACGGAGCTGAATGCAGCCGGTTCACCATCCAGGTGTTTCACTGAAGCTCAAATGTGCAGATCAGGAAACGCAGCTGAATCTGCTGCACGTTGTAAAGTCGGTTTAAATTTATCATGCTTCGATTAAAAAGGTAAGGAAGCCCGTTAGGACCACTAGACAAAACAGGAGTAGTAGTTTTATCCAAAAATACTCAGATCTCTGAGATTATTCTCCAGAGATTTGAGATTAATTTCTTTCAAAAACATTTTTAGAAAAAACTTGTAAAATTTCCAGAAGTTTGACATTTTTGACTTTTGAAAACTTTCCAAGTTTTTCCTTAAAAACTTCTGAGATCAATTTCAGAAATTTGAGGTTTTGGTTTTTTTTTTTAAACAAATTTTCAACTGTTGCAGCTCTGAATTTTTTTTTCCTAGAAAATTTCTGAATTTAATCTCAAAATTTCTCAGTTTTTTGGCAGATATTTATGTCTTTTTGTTTTTTTCTGTCTACAATGAGCCCTAACGCACCATCGCATAAAGGTGATCATCAAATTCTGTGTTTAAATTTTCACGTGTTCAAGTCTAATTAAACTCAGTTCAATATGAATATTTACAGCAAATATTTTAATAAATCAAGATGTTGTAACTAAACTCACTGAATATACAGCGGAGCACTAGGGCCATAGTAGATAGAAAAAAAAAGGAGGAAATGTTTGCAAAAAACCTCAGAAATTATTAGATGAATCTTAGAAATTTTCTAGGAAAAAAATTTGGAAAGTTTCCATGTTTTTCATTTTTGGAGAAACTGTACAGCAGGCTGAATGACGGGAAGTAAAACAAACAATCATGTTTCACTTTCATATTTAATAAAATAAACACGCCACCAATCAGCCGACATGATAATTACCTGAGCTGCCGTGACGACCGATAAACGTTTGATTTATGATGACAGGAGGAACATTACTGATGTTTCTCCGGGTTACCTGGTTGATCAGGTGCATCAGGCTGCTGGAAGCCGGGATACTTTCTTTATTCACTGGAGTATTTTATTAAAATGAATAACAATAATATTATTAATAATAAAAGAAAAAGGTTGCCTGTGTTTTCAGATGTAATGCCCTGATCTTTTGGCTGAATGACAAGTGTTTCTCAATAGAGGCCCACCTTTCTGGACATGCTCAGACTAACTGAGCGTGCTCAGTAGCTGCGGGGCTGCAGAGTGGGACTGGGTCGACCCAGCTGATGCAGCGCTGCAGCTGCAGCTGCAGCTTTAATGAGCTGGGAAACAGGTTGGATCAAGACTGAACCGGCAGTCGGTGATTCAGCACCAGACAGAGAACAGAGAGGTCCAAACAGGCTGCCAGAAACGGCACAGCGCCACCCTGAGCCTCTGCCGCCCTCTACTGGGAGGACGGCGCACAACAGGAGGCCAAACTGCAGAAAGTTTTATTTATTCAAATTTATATAAATTGTTTTCATTTGGGTCTTTAAAATACCAAAATTTCCTCATAATTTTATATTTTGTTCCATCTGATAATTTAATTTTAAATATTAAATGATGGATGTTGTGATCAGTTATTCAATACTTGAGTAGCAATTTACCGAATACTTTTTTATTTTTAGCTGAGAGGTAGTAAATTATATTTACTTGAGTAATTTAAAAGAAATAAATAAAATACTTTCAGAAGTATTTTTAGTACACTGATTCACTGCATCATCCAAACTCGACATCCTAAGCAAATAATCAAACCATGATAGTCTACAAAAAGTACAATAAGAAACTGAATCAATCATAAAATGTTCTGCATCTTATCGATCCCAGGAGATGATCGAGTAATGAAGAGAACTGATGTCTGGTTCTTCAGGTTCTGCTGCGTTTCTTTCCTGATCCATTCTGGCGGATATCATACAGCCCACTGAATATCGCCGACGTATTGTAATTTATTTTTAAATGGCTTGTATCCATCCTCACTCACTCTGTTCAGCCTCAGATGTGCAGACACACAAAAGCAGGAGACCGCGGAGAGCCTGTGTTCTGACTATCTGTGCTACCTCGTCAGATTTTTCTACCGTAGCCATGTCTGTGGGTGCTACGCGTCTAAAACTTCTACCGACACACCGAAAGCTATAGCGCGCTGTGTTAATGCTAAATATTATCGTTGGATAGCATTCTTTGACTGATGAGGCTGAAGTGGAGCCTTACGTTTAGCATAGCTTCGGAACAATTTATATACACCACAAAAATGTCACTTCATCAGAATATCCTTTACATTTAAAATGAAAAGCTATTGCAAATGTTTGCACTAATCCTTTCATGAGAATATCCTACCTTTCGAAAAATATTTTAAAAATGGAGGTAAGAATTAAACAATATCAGAAAAGGAAAACAGGTGTTTATTGAAATTAAATCAAACGGACATCTACAAATACAGATCACCCCAAACTCTTTTTTGCGAATCAATACAGTATGGCAGTTTGTTGTATAATGCAGCGCAGCCACAATGTGTCCACCGGACTGATAAAACACTGGGAGAAGACTTCCGTCTATAGCTCTGGTTGTAAGAGGGAACCCTGTCTATATCACCATTTCTAAACAAGAACATTTTGTGTTTATATTGCTAAGCAATCCTTGTGCTGCTCTTGGTCCAATCCCTCGCCTAGGACCCGTTTACCTCGGCAGACCCGACCCAAATGGAGGCATGACGCCTCCGACGGCCCTAGGATCACTGGGACACTCAAACCCCTCCACCACGATAAGGTGGCAGCCCACAGAGGGGAAATATAGAACCAGAAACAGTTTAGCTGATCTGGAGAGGCCTGAAGGTTTAGTTTATAACTAAAGTTTTCTCAGTTATGTTTCTTTCCATAGATTCAACACTGGGTCTGGTGTTCTGATTGGCTATGGTTGCTTCCTGGAAAAGGGCATTGAGTGACATGATGCTGCCATCACCTAACCGTTCTCCCTCTCCTTTTCCCTTCCATGAACATAGAAAGTTCTCCTGATCAGTTGACCTTGTTGTGTCTCTGCTCTAATTTCTCTCAGCTCCAGTCGGTCGTGCCAGATGGCTGCTGGTACTGAGCCCGGTTCTGGTTCTGGTGGACGTTTCTTCCTGGAAGAGGGGAGTTCTTCCTCTCCACTGTCGCAACATGCATGCTCTTTATGAGGGACTGCTGTAAAGTCAATGACTCAACACAAGCCATTTGCTGTCGCCCCCTGCTGGTCAGGAGGAGTGAACGCTGTAAGTAATGACTCCATACAATCTGCTGGGTTTTGTTTGGTACAAACTTTTTAAACTACTTTACAATCAACTGAACCTAATAAATTGATCATTTGAATCAATAGTAATCTGACTAAATTGAAATGACTTTTCGTAAAATGCCTCGACAACATTGTTGTGAATTAACATTATAATTATAAGCTTTGGACATTTTGGTGTCTACTTTTGGGGTTTTGAACGTTTTGGTGTCTACTTTTGGGGTTTTGAACGTTTTGGTGTCTACTTTTGGGGTTTTGAACGTTTTTGGTGTCTACTTTTGGGGTTTTGAACGTTTTGGTGTCTACTTTTGGGGCTTTGGACATTTTGGTGTCTACTTTTGGGGCTTTGGACATTTTGGTGTCTACTTTTGGGGTTTTGAACGTTTTGGTGTCTACTTTTGGGGTTTTGAACTTTCTTGTAATAGGTTGTTGGGGTTTTTGTTTGGTTTTTATATTGTTTATTGGTGGGGCTCATTTGTTAGTTTGAAAGTTCAATTTTATATTTTGCCAATTCACAACAAATATCGTTTCATTGCACTTTGATATAATTTCCATTCACTCACTTGTACTCCAATTGCTAGTACAATAAGCTCAGTGGATTATTAAAGTAGTTTAAAAAGTTTGTACCAAATAAAACCCACCAGATTGTATGGAGTCATTACTTACAGCATTCACTCCATCTGACCAGCAGGGGGCGACAGCAAATGGCTTGTGTTGAGTCATTGACTTTACAGCAGTCCCTCATAAAGAGCATGCATGTTGCGACAGTGGAGAGGAAGAACTCCCCTCTTCCAGGAAGAAACAGCCAACAGAACCAGAACCGGGCTCAGTACCAGCAGCCATCTGTCACGACCGACTGGAGGTGAGAGAAATTAGAGCAGAGACACAACAGGCCAACTGATCTGGAGAACTTTCTATAATCATGGAGGTGAAAGAGAGGGAGAACGGTTAGGTGATGGCTGCATCATGTCAGCCAATGACCTCCTCCAGGAAGAAACCACAGCCAATCAGAACGCCAGACCAGCTGTAGAATGTATGGAAAGAAAAATAACTGAGAAAACAAAAACAGTTTAAATAAATAATGTAGTAGAAACAGAAAATGACAAACAGCAGCATAAATACAGACAGATCACAATAAACCAGTCTAAGCGTTTTCATAATCAATGCCATAACCATGGCAACACTAAAATGACACAAGAACACATTCTCAAAAATCAATAAACATTAAATTCTAACATTTAACACTGAAATTGGAAGATATTTTAAATACCTAAAATAAATAAACAAAACAGACTTAATTATGAAGTCTTAAACAAAATTGTCAATTTAAAAAATGGCTAAAGCACCAGACTTAACCAGTTTTTTGGTAGAAAAAAAAAGAAGATAAACTGAAGTCGTTTTGATAAATATTTTAAGTTAAGCCATTTTCCTCTGTCTGTCGATGGGGGGGGGGGGGCGATGAAGGGCGAAAACAAGATGATCCACGAGGATCCTGAAGGACAACAGGACGAAGGTCAAACCCTTTAACAACTCAGAATGAAACTTTTCAAAAACACGCATCTATCAATTAAACAACAGCAAAATACCTGCAGTATTTCTTGAAGACTGTTGAACCCGATGGTAAGGTCACCAAGGTCATCCATCAGCAGAGTGGTGATGAGGTTCTTTTTGTTGTCTTTGGGGTAATGATCCAGGAGGGGTCCTGAAGGACAACAGGGCAACAACAGGGCAGGTGTCGGTTTAACCCTTTAACAACTCAATGAATAATCACTTTTCAAAAACTCACAATTGTAAATATTATACAGCAAAATACCTGCAGCATTTCTTGAGGAAGACGTCTGAGCCCGATGGCAGGGTCACTGAGGTCGTCCATTAGCAGGGGCTGGGGAGGAGATGAGGGGCTGTTCTGTCGGCAAAAGCCCTTCATTTCATCCCCATCAGAAACCAGATGATACAGGAGGATTCCTGAAGGACAACAGGACTGAAAGACAACAAGATGGGTGCAGGTTTGAGGTCACCCCTGTTCCCTGAAATCATCACTTTTCAAAAACTCGAAAGACCTCTTAAATAACAGCAAAATACCTGCAGCACTTGTTGAGGAAGACGTCTGAGCCCGATGGCAGGGTCACTGAGGTCATCCATCAGCGGTGGGGACAATGAAGGCCTTTTCCCAACCATGAGCCGTTGGCCTTGTTGTCACTGCAATGTTATTTTTATTGTTACCCTCTTAGTAATTTTTATAATGGATTATATACACATATTTGACTGACAAATCGAAGTTTGGTTGGTTAGTTTTTACACCTTTAACCGTCGGCCGGGTTCGTCTTCACACAAACCAGACCGACGGGCTACTAACCCCTCGCCCGTCGGCCGGGTTCTTTTTCACACAAACCAGACCGAAGGGCTACTAACCCCTCACCCGTCGGCCGGGTTCTTTTTCACACAAACCAGACCGAAGGGCTACTAACCCCTCGCCCGTCGGCCGGGTTCGTCTTCACACAAACCAGACCGAAGGGCAATTAACCCCTCGCCCGTCGGCCGGGTTCGTTTTCACACAAACCAGACCGAAGGGCTACTAACCCCTCGCCTGTCGGCCGGGTTCGTCTTCACACAAACCAGACCACAGAGCGGCTAAGGGTAACCCTTTGGTCGGACTCGCTTTCACACCTTTACCCTTTTGTAATAAAGATCAGAATTACCTTTCAAATAGTCTACCGTGTTTTTCTTGCGCGGAGCATTGTGCATGGAATGGACCGACCCCTTCCTTGTACTCATTTGATACCAAATTCCTTGAACTCATCTGGCGACTTCTTAGCCTTGAGGAGTGGCTACCGGAAGTAACAAACCATATTTCCTGGCGTTGGATTCAAACTAACTTTCACAAGCCGATGAAACTGGTGTCTTCAGAGTCGTCATTCCATCTCAACAAAAACTGTTGATTGTGTTCTATATCTTCCCAACCCATATGCCATGTGTTGTTGACAAGGCTTTAAATTCTGACCATGAGCTCAAAACTATCATCCACCACCACAGACACTGAGGATGCAAGTGGTGACAGTGGAGAGAGAAAAAAATTCCCTTTAACAGGAAGACATCCCAAAAAGAAAAACTTCCTTTTAACAGGAAGATGTAGCAAAAAAAAAAAAAAAAAAAAAAAAAAAAACTGCAGTTGTTAAACATTGATTAAAAGTTATGTAAGCTGAAGCAGAGACTAAGATGTATGCTGTAACAGTGGATAGGAGAAACTTCCCTTTAGCAGAAAGACTTTCCAAAAACAAGAAAGAGTGAACAAATTAAGTAAGCTTAAGCAATGCCTCCTACTCAGGATCCACATGGTGGTAAAACTTTCTAAAAAGACTTTCCTTTAACAGGAAGACTTTCCAAAACAAGGTTAACACTGCACCAATTATTTAAATTGGTTAAAAGTTCAGCTAAAGCAATGACTTGTACTGAGGATCCCATCTGGTGACAGTGGAGAGGAAAAACTTCCCTTTAACAGGAAGATTTTCCAAACTTAGTCAACACTGCACCAATTTAAATTTGTTAAGTAATACAAGTAAGCTTAGGCAATGCCTCATAATGTACATGCATGTAGTGACAGTAGAAAGAAAAAACTTCCCTTTAACAGGAAGACTTTCCAAATAATAAAAACCGGTTATCAAACATTGGTTAAAAGTTATGAAAGCTTAATCAATGCCTCATGTTGAGGATACATGTGGTGACAGTGGAGAGGAAAAACTTCCCTCTAACAGGAAGAACCCTCTAGCAGAACCAGAAGTTGGCTCTGTGTGAAAGGCCATCTGTCACGACCCCCGGGGGATTTGAAAGGACAGAATAAAGAGAGAGACAGAGAAAGAAAATGAGCTGCTCCAGGAGTGTTTCTATAGGAGAAAATAGTTAGTTGTAGTCGAAGCTCCTTTGGTGGCTTTATCTGAAAAAAAAAAAAAAAGGTTATTTGCAACAAAAGGTCCACTGGTTGCTTAGTCTAGGAGAGAAAATGGGTTAAAACCAAACTTAAACACTGAAGGGCAGGTCCCAGTCGATCCTCTTTGGAATGAAAACATGGAGTTCAGCTGAAAACCTGCAAATAAGAGATGGTGGATGACAGTGTGAACATTACCTGTGTGACCTCTGACCTGCAGCTCCAGCAAATCCCTCCGTTGTTGTCCAGAAGAAATGAAGTCGGATGATGAAATTGCACGAGGCCACGCGTTGTTTCGGCGCAAAAATTAATCGGTTTTCACGTTTTAATTGAACGTAAATTGAATTTGCTTGAGTTATTGAATTATTAAAGTATGGACCTAAAGTTCAAACTAATTAAGTAGATACAAAAAATAAAAAAAATGTATGTATGTTGAAATATAAAAACCTTGTCTTCACCCACAAACATATTTGATATTCATTGGAAAGATAATTATTATCCTAATGATACTAAAGTTAATATAGCAACATTATACCAGTACTAATAAGGAGGTATGTTATCAAGGTTTATAATAGTGATATTTACAAAGCCTAAGCTGAATCACTTCCTACAGCATCTAAACTATATTTGCCAAAACCTTGGCAGCCATCTTTCTTTCACATCACAACTGACTTTTAAGCCAGTAATTTCAGATTGTGGACGTCAGATTCTAGTTACACCTAAACCTCCACGGGTCACAAGACCACAACTGTTTCAAACACTAAAAACCCAGAGACATCATGATTTACAACAGCAGAATCCTTCTCAGCTCATTGACTCCCAGCAGAGAATCAAACCAAACCAGCACCAAGAGGCCTAGCGTTGGCCTCCAACAGCGTTAGCATTAGCAGCGTAGCAAAACCACAACAGCTCCTACCCTGAGATGTCTTCTGGACCCGCCATTGGAACAGTTCTTTGACTTAACAAACCTTTGACAAGTTGGGCGGATCCGCCAGGCACCTTGTAGCGAATCCTCAGCTTGACGGAAGCGATCCTCAGCTTGATTGAAGTAAATCCATAATCGATCGACTGCTAGCGGTCCTCAGCTTGATTGAAGTAAATCCATAATCGATAGACTGCTAGCGGTCCTCAGCTTGATTGTAGTAAATTCATAATCGATCGACTGCTAGCGGTCCTCAGCTTGATTGAAGTAAATTCATAATCGATCGACTGCTAGCGGTCCTCAGCTTGATTGTAGTAAATTCATAATCGATCGACTGCTAGCGGTCCTCAGCTTGATTGTAGTAAATTCATAATCGATCGACTGCT
>CAEGAE010098702.1:0-12034 GCA_903067095.1 Girardinus metallicus
CCGAGGGCCCCCTCTTGTGGACCAATGGAGACACTGGAACAGCAAAATACACTACCCCCTACCAGCGGAACCTAACAGTTCTAATCTATTACATTTCGTTTGCAGCACATGGGTAAACTGTTGAATTATTTTTTTGGCATTCAGTAAACCATACATATCAGATCACGGGCTTAGGCACTGTTCCAAAACCTTCTCATGTTATGGGGCATTTTGTCAAAAGCCAAAAAAAAAAGTGCTTTCTATTTTGTACCTCAAATTGAATGGCCACATTTTTTGCTAAAATTCTCATTACCAATTCCTATTTTGTTTTTAGAGCATTTCTTCCTGGAGAAGTTGGCTGTCATTCTACCCATTCTTGAAAGCCAAGGGGAATTCCTGTGGGACTGCTGTGTCCTTACACCTGTGTGTGATGTACAGTATGAGCCTGAGCAAGGACAAAAACTATCAATATTAGTCTGTCATCTTATCTGATAGAGACAAGCACAGTGCTGAATCACCAATCTCAGGATCAACTCTATGTTTAATAATGCACTTCACATCACTATCTTCAATGAATATGAATGGCCTTAACATCCTCCAGCTTCTCAAACTTCTCTTTGACGCTGCAGTGTGAAAAATGGGCTTAGTAGTAACAAAACTCAGAAAATAAATGCCCTTAAGGATAGTTAGACTTAGGGCTAGATATTTTCAAACCTGAGGTTATTGTTTTGAAAGTTTTTGATATGTATGCTATACTGCCATGAACACACAAGAAAGGAGAAGTTTGATTGGTTTTCTTTGTGCACAAATTCATTCATTCACTGAAAGTTCTTTCGTTGTGACTGTTTTTATTCTATCAATCGGTAAATAGCATTGCAGTCCTCAGGCTTTTCAAGAATAAGTCAAGGAGATCTGTTTCAAATGACATTGTCTTGGCTGCTTTTGATAGACCCCTGTTGAATAATGAAATACAATATGAAAGGATTCAGATTCAATTTTGACTCAAGTCTTCTGAAATTTTCTAAGGTATAGTGTCACCAGCTGAATTGTTGAAATATTTTTTTTTTTTATGTTTCTGCTGACTGTTTCTTTACCAGAAATTATTCACTACTCAGTTATGGCCCCCTGAAACAACATTACTACTGACTTTGATTTCATACAGGGTTAGTGTCAAACTGAGAACATTATTGTGACTTGATCTGAATCAGTGTAAAACTGTATCATGACTTATCCCACAAACATTTTTGTCAGAGGATGGTATAAATGAAGACAAGATAAAAAGTGATCCAATATAAGGACCTATGAAATGACTTCCTGTCAAAGGAATAGACTTATCAGAGTTGCCTGACACTGAAAATAGACCTCAAAATAGTATATGCCCTGGATCTTAAAGTTGAAGTCACATCACTAACTGTCTGAAACATATTTAATATGTTTAATCTGCAACTAATTAAACTGTATTATAGAATTACAGCCAAAAATGACACAAGTGCACATCTTTTGTTTCAGCTGTTTTCTTGACTTTGATTTAGAGAAGCATCATTCTAACTGGAAACCATAAATCAAAAAAGAAGGCAAGGATTAGAATTGGATGAGTCTGCTATTGTATGCTCCTGTAAGTGACCTCTTCATTACAGACTAAGTCAAGAGCTGACTAAGATTAATTGCAGACATTATAGACCAGGAAGCTCAATGTTCTTGTTGCTGACCAACATGCTGGCCTTTGCATAGTTAATTCATTATCATTTGAGAGATGTTCATACCATTACCTCTAATTATGATAAACAATTGGTAATTGTACTTGTGCATTCACTTGCTAAAACATGTTTCGGATTATGTATTAAATTAAACAACACGAAAATGTAAGTTGATCCTTGCAGAGACAGCTAATGATGTGAAAGCTTAACACATGCACACAGAGAAAGAACACACAGTATATTCTCTACATGTTCACTGGTGGTATAGAACTGCAGTGTACTAGTCAGTTCTGATTGATCTCAATCACAGTGGCCACTTTGGGGGGCCTTATTTTATAGAAGGCAGTAAATCTATCACAGCACTCTTTCACATTTTATGACTCCCATTATACTACAAGTAAGTACTTCACTTCATGTCATTTCCCTGTGACAAGTGCTGTATATACTAGTGTTTTCCAACCCTGATCTTTTAGTGACTCCGTACTGCATGTCAGTCCTCCAAAACAGCCATCCATCAATACCTCATCATCTAGTTCAGCAGGAAGTGGTTAATTACCTATCAATTTAAATATGATGTGTTGAAGGAGAGAAACAAAGCAAGATACATAGGACTGTGAGGTCTGAGATCCAGGATTGAGAAACATTGCTGTACTCTTCTTCACCTGCAACCTCCGTTTCGCCATGTCGGTAGTTTTTCTTCTCCTATCAGAGTTCTGCAACATCCAAAATAAAGACGGAATATTTTTTACTTTGGATGTTGCTGTCAGTGCATCCGAGGCCACACTCACACTTTCTTGTAGACAGAGCTTTTGTCCTTATTTATCCCCCAGTTCTTACTAAGTGCTTTTGTTATTTATTGTAGCATTATGTCTGTGACTGTACTTTGATTTAGATGTGAGCAACAGAAACCGAAGTCAAATTCGGTGAGTGTACAATCAAACTTGATAAATGGGTGGAAGAAGTTTAGTTTGGAATCCATCCCACTTAACTTTTTAACATGCCTTGTCCACTCTGAGATGAGGCATGTTAATCAGAACCGTGAATATAATAATAATAATAATAATAATAATAATAATAATAATAATAATAATAATAATGTCTCAAGCATTTACTAACTCTTAGACTGGGACTACAAAATATGTAAGGCGGCCGTAACTTTCTGTGGTTTTTCTTCTTTTTTTTAAGTTGACTCCGCTGCTCAGCTTTTATGTTGTGTTTTGTTTTTAAGAACACAAAATAATAGATATTTTGCACAGTAATAAAATCTATGCTGAGCAGTTGAGTGAGAGCTGCTCTGCATTCTCCTGATTAGTTTCACCTGGTACTCATATCAGACATCATCCATACTGTTACTGGCTTATCCTTGCAGGGACTTGGTGGGCTGATGCTTAAATCCATTAGTATAATATCATGCCAAAAGAAATGTAAGATATTGATTTCAGATTGATCAAGTTGCAATGCAGAAGAATATAAGGTAGGAATATGAGGAAGAAAGGAACAGCGATAACAACAAGCACCATAGGATGACCAAGTGTAACAAAGGATCTAATTTTTTATAGTTTATTTGCTAAGTAGTACCTATACTGGTCCATGCCTTTAGTGTAGAAGCCTTTCTTGTCTGAATTATTAATAATTCAATGTTAAGAGGGGAAAGTATATTAAAAAAATCTCTAGATAGACTAAATATAACTGAATTAAAAACATTCCTAAGGAAATACTTTTGAAGATATGAAGAAAGCTGATCATAAAAAAGGTTTCTAATTCTTCAATTATACCATTAATTCAACTGGAATTGTGCTGTCCTGTTGCACCTAATGACACTTTTTTATGTCACACTGAATTGCTGATGAAAATTACCTGCATACATGATTAGTTAAAAACCTGTTTCTTTAAATATGCAGAATATCCAATGGATAAAAAGGCTGAGTAAGGCAAATCTGAAGAGGCAATGCTTTTGCTGATTTATTTATTTGTTATGTAGGGTATGCCATTTGAGAAGCGTGGTAAAACATATGTAGTATTAGATGAAATGGAAAAATGCGGTACAAAAAACGTCAAAGTCAAATGCCAGAAAAAAAAAGAAAATTATACCATATGTGAACACTTGAAAACAAGGGATGATTCTTGAGAGTTAGTCAGTCTCAGGTATTAATTTACAATAAGTGTGGAAAGAATAATTTTCTCAAGGTTGTTGGTGGAAGTTAATCCATCATGACACTGCTGCTATTTGAGCAGTGCTTGCCCTTTCAAACAAGAACCATACAATTAAAGTCAGTTTGTGGAGGCTGCCTGCCTGCCTGAGTGTTAGCTGAGAAGATAGAGCCCACCAAACATCTCAAAATGCAATATTTGGGCAGCATGTTGAAGCAAGAGAAAAACATGTCATACAATTGTACAGAGAAAGTAAATGTCCAAATATCCAAGGCAGCCTTATAAATGAATATAGCCTGTGTTGCCTCCTGCTTTGTTTTAGTGAAGGCATAAAATTCACAGTGGAGAGTGCTGAAAGGGAGGTATTTGTGATGAAATGTAAAGCACTGTGAAATAATTTACATTCATGTAGATCAGTGTTTCCCAACCCAGGTCTTCAAGGCACATTGCCCTGCATGTTTTAGGTGTTACCTTGCTTTAGCACAGGTGATTTCAATTGACAAGTGTTTGCCGAACTGCAATCAGCTGAATCAGGCGTATTAAAGCAGAGAAATATCTAAAACATGCAGGGCAGTGTGCCTCGAGGATCAGGGTTGGGAAACACTGATGTAGATAATGTCTTCATATTCCAACACAATTTAAAATTGTTATTCAAAGATATGTTGGCCATGCAAAGTATGAAGTAGCAGGTCTAAACACAGTCCCAAATCACCCTTTTTAAATTTGCAAAGAGGATGAATGGATTTTTACCATAAATGCGCTTTATTCTACTTTACAATTAAGCACTACTTCCTTTTGTTGTTTTATATACCCTCCTCCACAATACATTGAGGTTAGTGGCTGCAACATGACATGGAAAAGTTCTAAGTGTATAAATACGTTAGCAAAGCACTGCAGATACAGAATAATACCATTACAGGAGGTGAACCAAAATGTCAAAATTACGACAACGTCAACATCATAAATCACTCTTACAGTTTGTCTCATAAATGAGATCAGTTCTATTATCATGCAATGATATTTTATCTCAAAGGTATGCTATTTCTCTCAGGTCCCAAATCAGTTGCTCAGCATTGTAAAACCATTTCAGGTTTCAGCTGGTAAATTGATCTATCTGAGAAATTGTTAAGCAGACCATTGTCCACGGCTGCAGGCACCACTGGGAAATCACACGATTGTCCTCGGCAATGACATGAATGACTGCTCCCGAAGCTGCAGAGAGAGCTTTAATCAGGTGAAATGACAGAGGAGAAATGAAGGTGCGTATAAAGCAGACTACAGTAATACAGTTTAGGAAAATTCATGAGGTTGTGGCTGATAATGTGTACTCCGCCCTGTGATTATAGTAAAAATTGCAGAAAGTTGATCAAACACGTGTGTAAATCTTTAAGACTAGCCGTAGGTCTTCAGGGAAGTAAATTTCTTCCTTCACCTAGTGAAACAACGGGTGTGAGAAAAAAAGCTTGCTTTTTGTTTTGAAAATTTGTTTAAAAAATTTTTAAAAATCAAAAAACAACATAAAAAGAAACGTGTGTATGACAGAATAATGCCATTGCCTTTTAAGTTTACTTGTAAAGTGTCATATATCGTGTCACAAAAAAAATACTTGGAAAGAAAATGACAACGCACCAGGTAAAATATGCAGCCTTGTGATGATTATTGGCGTAATGTTTGCACAAATAGCTCACAGTACTGTTGAGCTCACAGCTGTGGGAACTTGAAACCTTTCAGGCATTAAGCCAACCACGAACCCCTTTGTGCACCAGGTCATGGAGTCAAAGATAAACTGCAGCTGGGTTATTTTAATGGAGTTGTATAAATTAATGAATGAAAGTTACAGCAAGAAGAGTCAGCCAGATTTCTTATATAAAGGTCAAATATAAAACAGATTATTCAAGTTATTGCAAGAAGTGGCCCAACAAGCTGTTAAATTCTGGAGTGTACTTTTTTAAAGCCTGGGCTATACTTATGTTGTCACAAACATATTCTGCCTTTTGGATTGGTGATTTTATTTGAATAATAGGGATTGCATATGTAAGAGTTAAAAAAAACACATGACTTTTTCATGAAAAAGAAAAGTGAAGAAATGAAATGATAATTTGAACCAAATCCATGCTATTCCCAGTTCTGTAGCAGTGTCCTGCATTAAATGCATCAAAACTAAAAATTATGATTATACAATTTTCTCTCTGGCCTTTGTTTCTTAAAGATAATATTTATTAACATGATTCACCCCAAATAGATCATATTGTGCATTAAAACTTTTTGACCTTGGATAGGTATGGGTGCTTTTACACCATCCAATAATTGATGCTCTAGTGTATATGTAGATCAGATACAAAATTCACCTTAAACACTGTACAAAATTCAAATAGGTACTTTTTCCAGCCTTTTTTATTTAATGGAGCATCATAGTTCTGACTTGCATACAAATATCTCTAATGCAAATCAAGACTTTCCTCTTTTTCCTCCTCCTGATTGCTCTGTTTCACTATATGCTGTCCTGTGACTATAGATGTGAGACTGTACACACACACACACACACGTTGGCTTCAGTTAGAGATAGCACAGCACAGAGAAAGAGGTGTGTTGTGTGAAACTGTTTAATTGAAAGTATTCCGATGTGTGTAATTTGATGTGTGTAGGAAGACCATTTACTACTGTGGTATTACAACTGGATCAAGCAAAATGTATAATAAAAGCATAACCAAGGTAATTCTGAGCGGACAATGCAAAAGGAAATATCCAAAACAGATGCAAAAATTCCTAAGTAAAGACAGCAAAATCTCAATTTAGAGATACATTAACAATGAAATAAAATTAAGCTCTGGGAAATGATAAAGTATGATGACTTCCAATGGTGAAAGCAGATCAATCATGTTGATTAAGTCCATTAAACATCCTGGCTTTTTCAGGTTTTAGAAATGTAACACAACCACTATCAATTCATTTCTGCAGTCTCTCAGTTCTGGCCGACTATTAGCCTTCTTTTTGCTGTAAGAACATTTTCCAACGTCTTGATTACAAGCTTGATCACATCTTGGTCAATGTGATCAATCACTCATCCATGCAGGTCAGTTCATAATGTAACAAATTATTATTAAACGTGTATCTTGTGTTAGAAACTTGATTGCACTTATCAGGATGCATTGTACAGTACTAAGTTTAAGATTTTGATGTTACCACAGAGGCAACGATGGGAGTGAATTGCTTAACTCTGGTAAGTCTCATGGGACAAGTAGGGGAGATAATAGAGACTAAGAAATCTCTTTGTGAGGCTTAAGTCCTAGAAAGTGATGTCCTTATAGACTTTCATTTGTCCCACAGAGTCAGACACTATCGAAAGCAGCTTAGAGCTATTGTTGCTCTCTCAGCTGTTAAAGGTTGTATAAAGGGAAGGATGATGTCACCTCACATATCCCTGTTTTGCTGTCTAAGCCTAGAGTATACCAAGGTATTTTATGTTGACATTTAAGCAAAGAGCAGAGTTTAAATATTAAATGTCTCAATACTGCTTTCTGGCATTAAAACAATTGCTTGCAAAGGTTTCCTTTCTGAGGGCAAAATGATTTCGAATGGACTAACTGAGCTACACATTCAAAATTAAATTGTTTGGCCCTTTGACAGTACAGACACAGCTTCATCACTTGCATCTATTTTTGTAAGTACAGTCCTGAGCAAGAGTCCCAACTCACTACTTTTCTATTTTAGTTCTGCATAGGCCACCTTTCCTAATTTTTTAGTCTTCTTTAAAGATGCTGATTTATTACTCCGCCTTATTGTATTTAATTGTATTCTATCCATTCATTTCCATTTTTTCTTGCAGGATTTAATTGGTCTATCTTCATCTCCCAATGTGTGAGAAGTAACCTGTCTAAGTATATCCTGGTCATATTGTAGGTTATCACTGAACAACAGAGAGGCACACAGGATACATATCTGTGCTTGCACAAACACAATCGCATTAAAGAGCCATTTAGAATAGTTTATGAATGTGTCATGAAGCTGACATACCCGTAGCAAATGCACGCACACACTGAAAAAGTTTGCCAACTTCATAAATGGAAATTGAACTGTAAGCCTTTACCTAACACCAGATTTTAATTAATCTTAGTCTGAATGCTGCAGATGGTAATTAATTCAGCCGAACTGTTTGCAATTGTTTTGAAATCTGAATCTGACTGTCCTTAACTGACTGACGACTCATTAGGTCAGTTTAATTTCTGTTCTCATAACTTAATTAAAAATTGACCTCTTTAAAGAAAATAGCTGTTCGTGCCATGTTCTGGGATAGTCACATCCTGTGGCTCAAGGAAACCTTTTTGAAAGGCATGGTAATCTGTCCATGGTAAATCTGAACAATTTAGAATTTCTAAATGCTGTTTTGGTCAACTAGTTTTAACTCTAGGAACTATAACATAAGAAACTATTTATTTTCTCTGTACAGTTGTATGACCTGTTTTTCTCTTGCTTCAACATGCAGAACTGAAAATGTGTTGCAACATAGAATATCGAGATGCTATCTTCATTAAACATGTAGTATACTTCGTGTAAAGTATCAAAGTATGAATGTATTTTTAACTGTGTATTTTTCCACAAATAGACAGATGAATAAATCATTTAATCCATTTCACTCTGTTTTTAGCTATCAGCCTTTTCTGAGAGAGGTTTCCTTCTGTCTTCCTGTTTTATCAAAAGCAGTAAGTTGGACCAAGTCACAACAAATCTAGGCTTAACATGCATATATATATATATATATATATATATATATATATATATATATATATATATATATATGTGTGTGTGTGTGTGTGTTTTTCAACAAGGGCAACGTGATTGATACCAAAGGGATTGAACTACCTACACTGCACTGCACGCGTTACTTTCTTACTTTCTCAAGAATCTTAAAATTTCTATTTTTTCTCCCAACCCAGAAGTAAAATTGAATTGAGTTTGGGAGTTCTGTTATGCCATTAACAATTTGCAGATTTCTAAAGTCTGTTATGAAGACCACAAAGATATAAGAACAGATGCCTCCTTCCAGTTGCTGAATTTTGAAATAATGAGGCTTCAAGCATAGCAAATGAAATTACTTAAACTTGGATGAATCTACTTGGAATGTTAGTGCCCCTTAGCCAAAGACTTCCCATACAAACAGACAAATTTGACTTCAAGTGATGCATGCCATGCGTGATTTTATATTTAATCAAATAATAAGAAGAGCTTTTAAAAGTCAACTGATAAAAACTGATTCTTCAGTCATTTCCTTGAAACAATTATGTTTTCATCCAATTTGGTGTATATTTTTGGTCAAAACAATTGAGTAACAGTTGTTGATATTCAAGTGGTTATTTAAATAGATGGTAATCATTACTGTTCAACTGAACTTCCTTTATGCTTGATTCCTTTGTATTCAAGGGTTAGACAATGCACTATAAACTGTCAGACTTAGAAATGCATCCCAGCAGCAGTCATCAAGAAGTGGGTGGTAAATAGGGACACTTTGCTCTGACTGTTAAAGTTGAAATATTAACTAAGAGTTAATTCTGACAAATAAATAAATAACAAAGGTAAAACACAAATAGAACTAACTTTTACTTTATTTTGCAAAATAAAAAAGTACTTTTGAATGATTAATATGTTTCTGATGTTAACTATAACTAAAGGTGAGCAATTTGCCCCCCTCTTTTTTTTACAGTCTTTTTTAGGATAGATTACTTGTGTGTTTTCCTCCACTTTATATATTACTCGACAAAATTATTTCAATTTATGTACAACTCAAACCTATTTTCCATGATACCAAATCTATAAATCTGGGTTTCAGAAATATCATTGACATTTTGAATTGCAAAAGAACTGACTCAATTTCAAGCGGATTTTTCATATAATGCCAATTTACAACACATAGTCTGAAAGCACTCCACAAAAAAGTCAGTTCAAACGAATCATACAGGTAGGTTCAAGTGAAGTACATACATTATAAATCTATCTTGGTTATCAGTCAACTTTAATCCATAATTCAAATTGGTTAAAAAAGATTTCTATGCGAGAATACCCAGAGTTTGAAGTAAGTCGCTGTCTAGAAGCATTCATTCCTCCTGGATGAGCAAGCCATGACAGTGGACAGTCGCTGGCATTGTGCCATTGATTTTGCAGCAGTCCCTCATCTTGAGCATGTGCTTAGCAACAGCAAAAAAAAAAAAAAACAAAACAAAACACTGCATTAACAAGAACAAACTTCCAGCAGAACCTGACTCAGATGAGCCATCTGGCAAGATCAAATGGGGTCAGTCCAAAAAAAGAGAAGAAATATAAAAAGGCAATCCCAGTATTTTAACTGAAGAGAAAATTAAATAAAGCAGTTGTTGGCAGCATAGTTACTTTGAGATCTGTTTTTTTTTCTTTAATGTTTTAGTCTGAGAGCACACAATAAATGAAACTCTTGAGTAAAAAATCAATAAACCTATTCAAGGCCTTTGTGGGTATACTTTTCTATGATTTCTTTCCACCTATTATCTTAAACTGCAGTATCTAACAGAGGATCCTGGCAAGCTGCAGCCTGTCTCCAGACATTTAATGACAGGTAGGATACACCTTAAATAGGTTCAAAGACCAAAGATTTAGCGCTCACTCGTACATCCTGTTTAAAAGCACAGAATAGGCATATGCTTGAACTAGGACAAGATGGTTGTCCTCAATAAAATCCATTCATAAAAACAATAAGAAATAATTGAGAATTTGAGTCAACAAAGATATAGAGTTAGCCTTGCACAGGAAAGTTAGGATCATTACTCTTCAGCGCCTTTGATATTATGATAGATTATTAGATTATCTCTACTTATGAATGGCATTTCCAATTACTTAATAGGATGCAAGAAATTGTGATTTTCTTCAACAGCAAAAATGTTGGTATTAACAGTAACAGGAGGATAGCTGGAACTCGATCTGCTGAGTTTCCTTGGATAGAAAATATCTTTTTTGACTAATTTTAATATGTACCTTGGATTTGAGCGTTGATAACTAGGCTCAAATTAGAACGTCTACACTTGACTTGAACTTGTGTTTTTTTTTTTTTTTTTTTTTTTTTTTGTAAAGGGCTTTGAGACAATAGGTTGTGAAATAAGTTAAATCCAACAATGTTGGTTTTAACTGCAACTGTATTGAGCTACAAACCAGACCACTGTTGAAAAAGGAAATTATGTAAAACCTATTGTATCTGCCCTTCAAAGAAATTACCTTCAGCTTGGCATTGCTTTGCTTTAAAAAAAAAAAAATACTGTTTGGCCCAACATATTAAGTGCCTAGCAGCAGTGAGGCCCTAAACAAGAAGACAGTAGGGAGGCAGCTGGGCAGTTGGATGGTCACTGCCTATAGAAGTAATACAGAGTATTATTTGCTGAATGGGGGCACACAGTTTGCAGTGACAGTAATTGGAAGTGGAAGCTTGCTGACAGAGTAAAATAATAGTCATAGCTCAAGGGCACATGAGCACCAAACTCAACTAAATATCAACTGGCAAAGGCACCATAAGAAAATGGTACCTTGTGTAAAATCTACCTGAAGTTTTAAATAAAGTGAGCTTTTTTTTTCTTTATGTAGAAATTTGGTATTGTCTTCTCAGAGCCTTTCATCTGAGTTTTTGATGATGTAAAAATTTCATTCTACTCCTCTTTTGGAAGTTTGTCAATTTGAAACTGGCCCAGAGACAAACAACATTCTTTTTTATAAGACAATAATGTGGGAAACCAAACATTGGGGGCCTGTTGAAAATAAGTGTGTGCATATTTAGTTTGCCTTAGTGTTTGATCTTAGACGTTTTCAAAATAATTTCTGCTCTAATATGATAGTGCCCTTCATTATGCACTGCTTACTTTGTGTGATATGTATAAATAAGAAGTATAAATACTTGTCATTACTATCTCAGAACTCAAAAATGTCAATTCTCTCCACCGTTTCAAATCACAACTCAAAACACAGTTGTTTAAAACTGCCTCTTCTATCTAAAGCTTTCTGCTATTTCTTTTTGAGTGATTTTATAATTTTATTATTGTCTATTCATTAACTTTTGTATATTTTGTGTGGTGTTTTTGAGTGTCGAAAAAGGCACCTATAAATAAAATGTATTAATATTCTATCTATCTATCTATCTATCTATCTATCTATCTATCTATCTATCTATCTATCTATCTATCTATCTATCTATCTAT
>CAEGAE010098706.1:0-21784 GCA_903067095.1 Girardinus metallicus
TCTCCCTCTGGTACCTGAGAACATCCATTACAAGTCATTTATTGACGCTGCAGTAATTATTCTTAAACTAAATGATAACATTTAGCCGTAGCATGTTAAGAGTTTTACTCTATGAACAAATCGTTGATATTGTGATTCTATGAATGTTTGATTTTATAATTTTAGAGTCGAAGGAAATTTTCCATGTTGACAGACTAAATAGTTTCATCTTATTTTTTCTTCTGTATCAGATTCTACCAACAAACCAGAATATCATAAATGGCTCCACTGTGTCTGTTTAACAACCTGGGTTTTTAAGTGTACATTGCAAATGGTATTTTTATCGTAGTTGATCATGTTGCTTTTCATGTCTCCTTATTTAATTTATTCCTCCTATAATTGATAGCGATATATAGATATTATTTATAATATATGAAGGTCTTGCTTAAGTCGTTTAATTAGCTCTGTGTAACCTTCCTCTCTCGGTTTGTCACCTCGTACATAAATCACTCTTCACAATGTGACTTCCAGTGGTCAGCCACCAGCACCAACTGGTGCAGCTCCCACTCATAGGCTGATTCATTTTTGAGGTGGGGGGGCCACCTCAAAATGCCCCCCCCCCAGTATCAACTGAACTTTATCATCTTCAGTTAATAAAACTAACTTCAGTTATTTCTCAGCCAGCATTATGTGCTTTTTATGTCAGTTCAGCCAATAGTTTCATACGAGCAGTGAGATGTGATCTGAGATGATCCACAGAGAGAGAAATGTAAAAACTGGAGACAAATAGAAGAAATACTGTTTGCATATGCAGATGGATATATTCTGCTCTTTTTGCAGCAGTTTGAGGGAAGGATGCCTCACCTGGTTTTTCTCTCTCGCTCATAGGACTGTCATCATCAACACATTAACGCAGGCGATCAACCGTTAATATTACATAACGCAGATCAATGAACCATCGTTTAGACGTCAGAGCTTCTCTCCTGCTCAGGGTTACCTGCACACAGGGAGCTACGAACGGCGAAATGCTTTTCCACCACAGCAGACGGCAACAAGAGTTGAACAGTTTCAACTTTCTTGTTGGTCTTTAGCCAACATTGTGCACATCTAGTTTACTGGCCTGCGATTTCTCGTGTACGAATAACAGCGGCCTTCCCCGGCTGGATGAGGACAACAGAGCGCCGCCTCGCTGCAGGAAATGAATGTAGAGGAACATTTCTAAACTCTAAAACAGACTGACTTACTATGAACCTTCCTGAACATTAAGACCTGGAAAACTAAGAATCTTCAGACATGGTTGGTTTGAGACATGGTGGTATCATAAAAGGTTGGGGCATCCAAGAACTAGATAATAAAACAGATCTAATAAAATAGATGTTATCTATCCGTTGGCTCCTGCATAAGTTTGGTACCACCTGCATGTGTGGTGGAGTAAATGTCTCTGCTGTTGAGTATGGGAGACGACAAATCAAGATAATGCTCAGATTTTAAATTGTTGGCGTGCAGCAAGAAGGGTTTGCACAGCTGGGTGCAAATTTATATTTCAAGCTTACAAAGTTAGACATAGTAATTAATTGGGATTAATCAGCCTGTGCCAGATTCTGCTATGGGCGACCGCCCAGGGCGGCATCTTGTGGGGGGTGACAAGACCGACCCCTCACCCCTCTCACCGCCCCAGATACTCCAGTTGTCTGTGTCTCACTGTAACGTCCATCCTTCTGTCCACAGAATAATGGATGGAAGACATAGTGAGGTTTTGCCATCTCACTGTATTTCCATCCTTCGGTCTACAAATAGAGGCACAGAAGGTACAGAAGGTGTTTCTGTCTGCAAACATACTATATGGACAGAGTGTCTATGGAAATGTTTCTGTGTACCTGAGTATTAAGTTAAAATGAAAACTAACATCACTGAACATTATTTTTCAGAAAACAGCATCAAGCAGCAGAGCCTTTTGCCACCTCAAGTATTTTCTCATAGGTGAAAACTATGAGAACTGTTTCAGTAATTCCTTTACAAAACATATTTGGTAGTTCACAGGCATCTAATCTAAAAATGTAATATGTACTTAAAAAAACAAAAAGAGTCATTTTAAACAGTCTCCCATCTGTTTCTAGGCGATTCTGAGGCCTCAACACAGAAAGAAGAAGAAAAGTGACATCAAAACCAGCAGGACGACTTGAAGCACAGCAGTGAACCTGTGTGTCTCCATCTGCTCCTTCATGGACCAGTGGAACTTTTAACATGGTAAAATTACACATTACACACAATCAGTTCTGTCTCTCCATCTCTCTGCCTGTCTGTCCGTTTCTAAAGACAGACAGGAGGACAGCCACGAGCGTCTGTCCACTGAATCTGTCTTTTACTGACATAAATGCATTTTGGAAACTTTGACGTTTGGGTACTTTTGTTTTAGTAAAGATTATTTAATTCATTATATTCAATGTCATATTGTAAATGTATCAGTTATGTTTATAGATCAGAGTATTTTTTCACTTTGTTTGCAATATTTTTCACTTCTGTGTAACAAGCAAATGTTGCTGCTGCAAAATAGTATATTTTGTTTTGCTTCAGTTTGTCAGATTTAAATTGACAATAAAATAAAGCGATTTTAAAACATATATGTATATTTTTTTAATTAGAAAAGTAAAAAATCTTTTGAGAGTTTGGTAAATTAAGTTGCAAGTTCACATTTAAACTTTTAAAAACTAGCAAAGTATGCAGTTTCATGAACTACTGCAAAATGACAACTTTTTGTAATTCTACTACAGGACTACTGTAATTTACTGTAATTATGACAACAATGTGATGAAATCACAGTAACCATGTTATATAATTACTGTGCTATTTAAAAGAAATTACAGTAAAACTAATCAAATTACAGTAAAATAGCAATAAAAATTACAGGAAAAACTGCAATAAAATCACAGTAAGGCTACTGTAAAACAATTACCGTAAGGTTACTGTAATTTCTTTACCATAAAAATTACAGTAACTGGCTGCAACCCTGCTGCCAGTTAGTTACTGTAAATTCTACAGTGACATTTTTTACAGTGTGTGGTAGGCTGAACTATTTTGCAGTGTGTTGTTGCTAATTAAACACTGACTTTAAGGGCTTTGTTTAAACTATTCATTTAAACTAGCTTAAATGCCTGTTCAAATATGTTGCCATGTGGCAGGAGCTTATACCTTTGGTAGTAAAGAGTCCGCACTGCACATGTAAAAGAAAAACAATTTTAAAAAGACATTTCTGTTGTACCGTTTCTAATTGTTGAATGTTCTTTCACCGTGTTGTTTTAAAACACTTACAAAAATGTCTTTGAATGAACATAATTCAATCATGGACAGAATTTCCACACGATTAAAAACTTTCTTTCAGCATGAAGCATGTTTGTTGAGCTAACTTAATTTTCATGAGTTCGATCAACTTAATTAATTAGTGTGAAGGAACCACTGTAAAATCAGTTGGTTTCAACTAAATTTGCATTCATCTTAATCAAGTAAAGTCAATTATTTGGTCCAAAATATTGCAAATTAGTTGGGATTCAAATGAGTTGAATCAACCTTAAAAGTTTAGTTGAACCAACACATTTGCTTTAAATTGGAGAAACAGAATTACATAATGAAATAAAGCAAAGTAATCAGGTGGAAATCCAGAGGTTAGTTCTTTGTCCAACCAGGTGACCCTTCAGCTCTTTAGTTCGCCAAACCACACACACACACACACACCCCCCCACACACACAAATGTCATAAACCGGCGACCCTCCAGAACCGCACACTGTAAAAAGCTGTGGCCGGATCCAAACCGCTCCTAGAACTACAGGAGGATTCAAACTCCGCTCATTCATGTTGAGCTGACAGAAAAAGTGCCAAGTTTACAAAAGTAAACTGACCAATAACATTTCGGCTTTGGCTCACACAGACTCGCTGCTGACTCAATAGATCTTTTTTCTCCAAAATGTTAAAAGTAAAAACGGTTAGATAATAAAAAAGAAAATTCAAAAATGATTCTTTTCTGTTTTACTTAAAGGAAAACCTCAAGGTGCGTCCAGCTGTGCTTAAAGTCCAAAATACGCACAGTACAATATGCCGAGGACAGGCAGATACAACAAAAATCACGACTGGTTAAATATTTGGACTATTAAAAAAATAATAATAAAATAGATGTCAAATATCCTCCAGCAATGCCACAGGACAACCTAATGGTTCCAGCGTGACGTTACGGCGCAGCTGATCTGGATGCTGTGGCTCTAAAACCAAAAGGCGGCGCAGATTAAATTTCCACAAATTGTGCAGGAAAGAGATTTCTGAGTGGGTCAGATAACCAAAACACCATAAATAAACTTTAATGTGCTTGTTATTTAGCAGACAAAATGATTTTCAACAGCCAACACAGACCTGACAGCCATCAGGAGCCATCGATACTTATGGCTGATTGGCTGATTGGCTTTTGAGCAAAGAGGAGAAGAAAAAAAAAAATCACGCAAATACTTTTCGACCTGAACAAAAATGATCTGGGGCCTCATGCATAAAAGAGTGCACAGTTTTCACATTAAAACTTAGTGTACGGAAAAATTTAGGAAATGTGACGCACAGAAAGCCGTGCGCAGATTTCCTTTATAAATCCTAATTCACGGGACACAGAGCAGCTGCTGCTCCGCCTGTCGCCTCCATTAATACATATGAATGTAAATGAGTATAAAGACCCGGACGTCTGCCGCCACGTGAAGCAGTAACCGTGGCAACAGCCGTGTTTGAAGCAGAAGAGTATTTATACTAATAATAATTATTATATATTTTATTTAAAAGGTGCTTTCAGGGCACAAGGTCACCGCACAAAAACAAAAATTATACATTTTAAATAAAAAAAAATAACTAAAGAGATCCAAGTGCAGATGCTGCTGGAGCAGCAGAGCCTCCGAGTCTGACTGGGACCTGGACCTTTACTCTAAACACAGGAATCAGGAGCAGAAGCTACATTTACAGTAGAGATGCTTTCTGTCCACTGGAGGACGGCTGCAGCTGGACCGGTACCGGTACCGCTCAGAGCTCCAGGATGATCAGTTTGGATGAGACAAAAACTGAGGAAAAGTACTTTTTACATTTGAGTGCAGTTTTCACGTCTTTTGATTTTCTTTATTTGGTCTGGGTGTTACGTTACTGTCTGAGGATCAATGCGGTTCAATTTAATCTTTTACATTAAACAATAAAACATTAAAAGTATGAAAAAAACTTTGGGTTTTGATGCTTCTTGGTCTAAATAACTGACTGTCGTCAGACGTCAGTGTGTTTACGTGAGTTTTGACTCTTTGTAGTTTGATTTTGTTCACAGATAAAGTTTGTGTTGCTGCTGCACATTTTCACACCAGGGAAAAAATGTGCGTACATTTACACAAACTTTGACGCCAAGTTAATCTTTATACATGCTGATTTGTGCGTAAAATATGGCGCTGCACATTTTTTGTGCCCACGAATGTTTTATGCATGAGGCCCCTGGACCGGATCAGAGTCAAAGCCTCTTTCAGATGTCAGACCGGTTCCCGATGCCCCCCCACCCCAAAGCTGCCGCATGTTTTGACCTGGAGCCTTAGATTTGGTCCAGATCTCAGTTTTATCTGTACCTCTGTCTGCATATAAACACAGAGAGATGTCAGTCACAGACTGTCAGAGTTGTTTCCAGCCTGTGTAAATGTCTGGCGGGACCAGCAGGGCCGTAAAGTGGGGGGGCCAATGGCCCCTTGAGCCCCATTGTTCTGGCACCTGTGCGGTTCAAGGGTCATATTTTTTCCAGCCCAACCACGAGAAAACTTTGCAAATTACATTCGTAGATGTTATAAGTTCTTACAGTATTTTGTTAATTGTTGAAGTAGAAAAATATGAAAGTAGTGAAGAGCTGCTTCACTTGCAGCTTTCCTCAGGATCCTGGTGGGGAAGCGCCTGAAGGACCCGCTGCATGCAGTTACTCATCACACCACTAGGTGGTTCTAAACATATTCATCTATTAAAATGTATTATTATTATTATTATTTTATTTTATTTTAGGTAAAATTCACATACATATACATACACACTTTTCTTTCTATTACATCCACATGCGTATGAAAATGAAAAGATATGGTGTTTTATTAGATAATTTATCTTTTACAGTGCCAATAATGCCGGCATTAATAGTAAATAATAAAGGCAATGTGGTATTCTCATTTAGTGATTATATTAGTTGTGTTACCACCCCACGCCACTAGAGGCGGTAGTAAACCCGAAAATATGCAACGAAAGGACAGATTTAGAAGTACACAGAACAACTAAATCTACAGACTTTCTTCATAACTGTGAGCTGCGCTGAAGTAATAAAAGAAGAAGTTCAAATACATGTTTCCTAAAGATGAAGATGTATCGCAGATTTCAAAAGAAAATAAAAACGGGAAACCGCGGATAATATAGGAAATAGCGCCCCCTTCACTTTCGGAGTGCAATGGTCACATTTCCAGATAAGGTATGAGACTGACAGCGGTCCGTCCCGCCCCTTCCTGTTTGCTGCAGCGAGCTGGACTTGTCTAGTGGATGAGCCTGTGTGGCTACTGTCTGTCTGTATATCTATGTAAATTTAGGAACAATCTAGATAGACAGATATTAATAGAAAATCTATTAATCTGATAAAAATCAGCAGCCATTGTTTTGAATGGTTAAAGTGTAACTGACCTCTGAACCCTGACCTCGTCATCAGTCAGGGATGAGCAGAGGGACGGGTGGATTCATCAGGACGAAAGACGGACTGTTGTCAACTTATCCACTTTGTCGCTGTTTATCAATTTTTCAGATTTCTCTGTGACTTTTTGCAAAACAGTAACTAGTAATAAGCGAATAATTTAGCGACTCTTATTCTGTGTTGTGTAATATATTTATATTGTGTAAAAGATGGATAGAGAGAGGAAACAGTTGGCTCTAAGCTTCTGGTTTGTTTATGTCATCATAGCAACGACTAACAACTAACATGCTAACTGTCATGACAGCTGGGAACAAACACACACATAGAACATGTACCTGTTCGCACTTTCAGCAATATATTACATGTTGTTGGAGACTTTTATGGCCACAGCGTTCTGCAGCCGGACTGCAGCCTGTCTGTGAGTGGCTATTAGCTATTAGCCACTAGTAGCAGCTATTAGCAGCTATTAGCTTCTGCTGCTTCCTCAGCTCTGCAGCCGCTCTGACAGTCGTCTGTTCAACACCAAACCTTCACCAATAGTCAGAGCAGAGCCGTTTCACTCTGTGTCCACATTGTAAAAAAATCACATAAAGCCCAGTAGCTATCGGTCAATGCTCACCAGTCGCCATGGCAACCCTTGTTATTTCAAATTCTGACTCCCATTGGGCAGGCGGGGAGGGAGGGAGCGCTGGCTCACCCACTAGAAGGAAACAAACGCACCCAGTATAATTCTTGCATTCTATTGGCTGAGAGGTTGCCAGGCAACAGCACTTTTCTGTTCCAAGCAGAAAATGATTTGTAAGCCAGCAGAGAAGTTTGCAAGAGGAGATTTGATCCAAGCAGAGAGACGGGTTTTGAATGCGAGCAGAAAGGTTTGAGAGAGCAGAGAGAATATTTGAGAGCAGAAGTTTGGAGAAGAAAAATCTGAAGTCCTGCTTTCAAAATGAAAATGTGTGCTCTGAAATTATGGCTGAAATTCTGGCTGGAATGAACAGGAAGTAGATGTAGCTAGCTAGCATGGTAAGGCTCAGAGTCACCAGTAGATGGCAGTGTTTGCCACCATCCATCCATTTTCTGTTCACCTTGTCCCTTAATGGGGTCGGGAGGAGCTGCTGCCTCTCCAGCTACGTTCCGGGTGAGAGGCGGGGTCACCTGGACAGGTCACAGTCTGTCACAACACAGAGACACACAGGACAAACAACCATGCACTGTGGGAGGAAGCCGGAGAACCCGGAGAGAACCCAGCATGCACAGGGAGAACATGCAGACTCCATGCAGAAAGACCCCGGGAATCGAACCCAGAACCTTCTTGCTGCAAGGCAACAGCTCTACCAGCTGCGCCACTGTGCAGCCCAGTGTTTGCCACATCAGAACATATTCAGTTCACTGGTTTCTGTTTCCCATTTATTAACTCTTCAGAGGAACCATAAATCACCTCAACCTCTTTTTTCAAAATTCTAATTATTTTAATTTTCGCCATTTCCATTGGCCGCTTCTAATGCAAAGCTTCAAAATGCAGAAGAAGCTCCAGGAGGAAACCACCGGTGCAGAGCTTGGTCAGCAGCAGCAGCAGAGAAACAGCAGAACAAACGTCATCTGACGGATCCGGTCCATCAGGACCAGCAGAACATGAAAAACATCCCAACAAGACGAGAAATGTTTGGTTTAAAGTGCAGATGTGTTGTTTGGACGTTAAAGCTCGTCATCATCATCGTCATCTCAGAGCTTCATCTTCATCACTCAGCATCTGGACCTCCAGCCCACCAGAACTTCCCAGTTACTGTCACCTCGCTGTGGGCCACTGCGAGGTGACAGTATGCAGATCAATCAGCCAATCGCTGCAGCCGTTGTGTCGCCGTGGCGACCAAGGTGAAGGCGTCCCCAGAGAGCCGCCATGTTTGTTGATTAAACTAAAACAGGACAAACAAAGAGACAAAACAAACTAATTACCGGCAAACACCTGAGAGTGCTAACGAGGCTTAACGAGGTCACACTGTGTTTACACAGAGGAGGCCACAGAGAGCGTCTGCGTGTGTGTGTGGCGTGTGTGTGTTAGCAAGATGCTAACGGGATGGAGCAGTGTAAGCATAACTTTCCATCAGCTTCCAGAACAGAATCAGAGCTGAATAATAGATGCTTCAGAAACATTAAAGCACTGTCTGCTTTAATAAAACACTGTGTGTGTGTGTGTGTGTGTGTACTGAATGAAACATCAGCTGCCATGTTAACAGATGAATTATAAATCAACACATTAGGGAACCAGTTTGTCAATCACACAGAGACACACTGACCCACAAATGTGGCTCAGAAACAGGTGGGGGAGGGGGCATAGAGTGGAGCCTGGCAGCAGGATGGAGGCGGCGAGATATTAATATCTGTAAGTGGATTCGTCGCTCAGACAGCCGGACGCTAACTGGGTTTCATGGCTCTAACTGTGATCCATGCCGGTTGTCACGGCGACACCAGCGATTATCATCCTGACTCCCAGATATTAGACTCAGAAACACTAAGAGGCCCGACCTGCCCGACAGGACCCAACAGAACCCAACAGAACCCAACAGAACACAACAGAACACAACAGAACACAACAGAACCCAACAGGACCCAACAGAACACAACAGAACCCAACAGAACCCAACAGAACCCAACAGAACACAACAGAACACAACAGAACACAACAGGACCCAACAGGGCCCATCAGAACCCAACAGAACCCAACAGAACACAACAGAACCCAACAGGACCCAACAGAACACAACAGAACCCAACAGAACCCAACAGAACCCAACAGAACCCAACAGGACCCAACAGGGCCTAACAGCTCCGAGGTTCTGATTCTGAACCATAACCTTCCATCAGGTCCACTTTGTCTCTTCACTCACCAGGAAGGTTCTGGCCGGTCTGAGCCGGTCTTTGTGTTGTTCTGGGTCAGCGGTGGTTCTGGTGGGTCCTGTTCCCGACCTGTCAGCTTCTAGTTGACTGATTTCTGCGTTTGGACCTCACAGAGAACAAACTAACTCAGTGAATGAATAAATCACAGTTTATCTGGTTGGTAAATGTGATGAGGAAGGAAAACTTTTTCCCACTCGGATTCATCCATTAATATTTCTAGGCTTTTATTTCGATATTCCTGACTGAATTACAACAATAACAGTTATTTTACCAACAGAATGAATCGCCTCAGACACAGAAGTTATTGATCGGGTATTGATCAGTGTTTGTTGTCGTGGCTCAGTGTGTGTCTGCATGTGTGTGTGTGTTTTGGGGTTAATGGTGTTGCTGTTTAGCCTTAGTTGCTTTTAATGCAGAATGAATCTATTAGATTATATTCATTATTACACACACACACACACACACACATATACATATATGTAAAATAATAAGTTATACCCAGCAGCTTTATTACAATTCAGTAACAAATCAGTCAGTAAAACCAGTTTTTTCTGAAATAATTTAAATTGTTTTAATGTGGCATTATTAATCTGACAAAAAAATAATATTGGCTATATAATGTGTCAATCATAGCTATGTTACACAGAAAGCGTCGTTATTGGCGCTAACAAGAAATGCTGGCTTCTGATTGGTCAGGCAATGTAGGTCCCATCCTAAGACCGGTGCTTCCTGAAAGAAGCGCTAGAGTGGGCTCTAGAAAACATTCAAACAGACACTGAGTTATCTCACAGTTCCTCTTTCACCAGTTTGTCCGTCTCTATTTCCTAATGGTGTTGTTCATTCTACTTTGTTGGAGAAAAGGAAAAAACAAAAACCTTTCAGCTCCATATTCAGCACAATCCAGTAACGTGCGGTGAGGTTCATAGCTGGTGAGGCATTGAATTAATCATAATCATATTTACAAATATAGACCCCCTGCATGTTATTGTTTCCATCCAGTGCTTCTCACCCTATTTCTAAGGGAGAGCCCAGCCACCCTACGGAGTTGGGTGGCTGGGCAGTTGAACGCCTTCTCCAAGCCCACAAAACACATGTAGACCGGTTGGGTGAACTCCCAGAACCCTCCAGGACCCTGCTGAGGGTGCAGAGCTGGTCCAGTGTTCCACAACCAGGACGAAAACCACACTGCTCTTCCTGAATCCGAGGTTTGACAATCTGACAGAGCCTCCTCTCCAGAACCCCCGAATAGACCTTACCTGGGAGGCTTAAGAGTGTGACCCCCCCTGTAATTGGAGCAAACCCTCCGGTCCCCCTTTTTGAACAGGGGGACCACCACCCAGTCTGCCAATCCAGGGGAACTGCCCCCGATGCCCATGCAATGTTGCAGAGTCACGTCAGCCAACACAGCCCTACATCATCCAGAGCCTTAAGGAACCCAGGACGAATCTCATCCACCCCCGGGGCCCTGCCACCAAGGAGCTTTTTAACCACCTCGGCGACCTCGTCCCCAGAGTTTGGAGAGCCCGGCCCAGGGTCCCCAGGCCCCCCTGTCCGGACGTCACTGGTACAATCATAAGTGCTACGGATATGTGCAAGTTTATAAAGTTGCTTCAAAAAACTCAAATAGCGATAGTGGAGTGTCGTTCATTGTTCCAGAGTTCAGTATTAAAATATGTAAAATAATTACTGATGGAGTCTCAGTTTATACAGGAGAGATGATGGGAATCGTTTTAGCTTTAGGATGGACTGAGGAAGTTTGTCTACTAAGAAGTAAAATATGTTCTGATTCAAGTTCATCATTATATTCATTGGAAAATAATCATTCTATTAGCAGACAAAATAAAATGTATTTATTTTGTTAGAGATTCAGTTATTCATTTATAGAATTGAGGCAGTGTAGTTATTTTTACATGGTTACCATCACATATAGGAATAAAAGGAAAAGAGTTGGCAGACAAATATGCAAAACAAACAACAAAAAAATGCTTCTATTAATATATTGGTACCTTTCCGTAAAGAAGTAATCAAATCAATTATTAAACAAAAGGTTAAGGAAAGTTGGCAGAAACAGTGGAAAGAAGAAAGAACTGGCAGGTGGCTTGAAGTATTCAAAGAAAAGTTGGTGCAATGAGGAGAACAGGACAAAATACAAAAGAGGAAACCATTATATGCATATTACATTTTGGTCATACAAGGTTAAATATGACTTTATTTAAAATGGGAAAACATCCAACAGGAAAATGTGATTTTTGTTTTCAAGAAGAGACAGTAAAACATGTTTTGTTGTTAATTCTGTTCCAAATATTCTGTTGAGAGATTAGAACTGGTATGTAGATTAAAAGAAAATACATTACAGCTAAATTTACAAGATATTTTGGACAAAATTTGTACTGCTGTATATTTTTGTTCTTTACTGAAATACCTTAAGAAAACGAAATTGATAGGATCTAATTTTTATTTATTTATGTGTGGGGTAATATATGTTGCATCCCAGTCCACACTCCACTCCAGTAGATGGCAGTAATTCACATCAATACGTTGTTTGCCAACAGTCATAAACGAAGAAGAAGTCCTGGAGGCGGAAATGGGCCGATAGCGGATATGACGAGAGAAGGACGGAACTGGGGGGATTTCAAGCGGTTGGGATTTATATGTCACATATCGGAGGAACATTTTGTGAGGCATCTGGCTCCGACTTTGATGACAGAAACGTCTAGAAAATAACTTTTGGTAAGTTAACGTTAGAGCAGCGGAGAGAAATGGCTAATGGCCGACTAGCACATGGCGGAAGCCACGACCAGCGGGGTTTCCAGGCTGTGGACTGTTTGGTCCATTTTGTGTTGCATTAAATAAGCCAGTGCTTTGTGGTTCATGTATTTATTAGTAGTTTATCTTTAGTTTGGTTGCCATATTGAACACTGATGTTTCTTATTAAGAAATGTTGACCGTTGTATTTTGGTTCATCACCAGAAAGTGAAAACTGTGAATCACATGAGGTAAAGACATAAGTTTTACTTTATTCAGACCGAGACTTAATTCAGTTGGTAAAGTTTTATTTAAAAAAGCAGTTTGTTTGAAATTAATGAAGTTATTCATGAGGGAAAAATCTATTTCTTTATTGTGTAAAATGATAGATTTTCAGGGAAGCTGCTGTACAGAGATGAACACAGAATGTTGATTCATGCTGACAGGACCTGAATGTCTTATGGCCGTTAAAAAGTTAGAATTTGGACTATTAGTTCTGTTTTATACAGGCTCGGCTGTTTGGGAGTTTTGGGAACCGTTTTGAATTCTTCGTGGTGTTGGCGACCCAGAACCCACCTTCTGGTCCAAAACGCTGAGTGGATTTGCCGACCCGTCTGGAAGAGAAACCAGCCTGCTGCTCCATCACTGGGAACAAACTGCTTTCTCTGATCCGTGGTGAGTTCACTGACATCAGCTCGGTTCTGGTCCGTTGGGTCAACCGATCAGAAGGTCGGGGTCAGCAGGTCACTGACAGTAAACATGCATTAGCAACAATGCTGAGGTCACAAACCATAAAAACACTGACACCAAACGAAACATTTTAGCTGAAACGAGTTCAAGTTTCAGACCCTGGCTTGGCGTCAACCCAGTTAGCGTCCCAGTTAGCGTCCCAGTTAGCGTCCAGCTGCTCTGAACCGGCCTGGGCGTTCAGCAGTGAATCCAGTTTACATTCAGGAGTGAGCTGACCTCTGACCTCTGACGGTCTGCAGGATGTTCTCCTTGCTGCCATGTGTAACTGCAGGACTAATGCGGCGGCCCATCAGCGCGGCTGCATCTATCTGCTGATTGTTTCCAGGCTGGGTTATTATTTGGATCCTCACCTGGAAAAGTTGCTGCTGATAAATAGCAGGTGATGGATGTCGGCCGGCGCGCCGCTCCGACATGAAGAGCAGAAACGCTATTATTCCTTATCATCTTCTTAACATTATAAGCAGTGAAGTGTTATCAGGGAGCGGGAGGAGGCCCGCTGATAGACTGTCACCTCCTCCCGCCCGATCGCATCGCTCAGAGATGAGAGGGGGGGCGGGCCCGGGGCGGGGGCGGGGGGCGGCCGGTGAATGACAGAGATATTACCGCGGCGCCAGATTTGAGCTGCGATTCGCTCCATGACAAATGACCCGGCAGCAGAGGAGGAGGAGTGGACGGCCGCTTGACAGCTCCGATTACAGCAGGACGATCCGCAAACCCGCAGCGCCGCGCCGCAGGACGGGTTCTGACTGGAACGGCTCCGGATCCGTCTGGAAGCGTTCGGTTTAATTCTGTCACGGGTCGGGTTCTATTCACAGGAAACGGGTCTGGATTAGAACTTCCCAGATTTTGGTTCTGACCTGGAGAACAGCTCAGAACACCAGGTTCCAAATTATTATGCAGACTGGATGGAAGTTTAGTTGTTCCATTAAACCCACAGATGGCTTTGTGTCTCAGGACTCTGGATCACTGTGGTTGATCTCATCACCGGGGCTGATTAGTTCAACTAAAGGAAACGTACTTTAGAACGATGTTCCACATTAGCAATCAGGCTTCAAGCAGTATGGGACAGAGGGAGGATCTCTGCTGAACCGTGGACAAGGAATGAAAACATTAGATATTTAACAAACATTGATCTTTGTACTCTGAAGAGATTTGTGGCTGATTCAGATGAAGGAACAATGAGGAAAGTTTCTCTTCTACAGTCATGGGGTTCAGAGAGCAGCTGCTGAAATGCCTTTACAAAGCAGCAAACAGTGAAGCTGCTGGTTCTGGAGTCCCACGAAGCCGCCGGTTCCTCCACAAGCAGGAACCAGCGGATCCAGACGAACATGGAGACTCGTTTTCCCTGATGAATGCTGAGCAGCCCTGGATGGTCCAGATGGGTGGAGGACGGTCAACACGGCTCTGACGTCAGCCAGGAGGTGGTGGAGTCATGCTAACCCAGATTAGCTCCATCTTAGTTTAAATAGAAACCAGAATCCGACCTAATCCGGCCCGTCTGCTGTGTCAGTCCCATCTTAATCCCAAACTTGCTGGTCCAGGAGCTCCGCCCCAAACCGAGCCTTCTGTGCTCTGATTGGCTGGTCCCCCCAGTTTGTTTTCTTCTCATTTGTTTCATTTGCATGCAGATCACCGTTTATTGCAGCCATAATTGCTGCGTTGCTGCTGCGCCCTTCTTCCTCGTACGGACCAATAAACTTCCTCCAAACATTCCGAGGCCCAAAGCATGATGGGAATGAAATTACCTGCTGATTTGGAGGAGCGGCTGCGGCGCATTCAGGGTAAATCAGCGAGCAGAGCAGCCAGTTTGTAGGGGCTGTTCATTTGTTAGTGCGCCGCAGGTCCGATTCCCCCCGAGGCCGCAGCGCCGCAGCCCGCCCGCATCACTTCACGCTGCGGCGCCACAATATGGAGGCGGACGACGCTCCCCGCGGAGCACGCAGTAAATAAACTCTTATGGAAATGTCTGTCTGTAATGTCGTTTTGTCACAATCAATTTCCCATTACCCGTCACCGCGGCAACACATACATCACATAACACACACAGACACACTCATATAACACACACACACACAACACGCGCTCTCTCTCGTCCCGGTGAGGCTGAAACTCAGTTTGAACTGCAGGGCGGAAAAATGAAAAGAAACCAAGAGGGACGAAGAATCAGAAATGAAATGAAGTTTCAAACGAGGTTGGTATGGAAAGAGGAAGACGAGGTGAGGAAGAGGAGGGACAGGGACGAAGAGGAGCAGGTCGGGCCTTCAGTGAATCTCAGACCAGACAAAGGAAGATGTGAGATTTTAAAAACAAAATTTCATCACTTCCTGCGAACCGCTGCTCATATTGTTAATGTCTCTCACCAACACACACAGTTACAGTGGTGACATTTGTCTTTCATCATCATGTAAAGGTCACCAGCCAACAACCAAACACACTGCAGCTTTATTAGCATCACATTATCACTGTGAGTGTGTGTGTGTGTCCGCTGCTGATGCTCTTAGGTGAGAGTAATACCCTCCACCTGTAGACACCCCTGGGTACCATGGAAACGCCTGTGACCTGTGAACCGGAGCATCATGGGGGCTGAGGAGCATCCAGATGTTTTCCACCGTCATCTTGGACTTCCTGCGGCCGCAGCAGCGACGGCCGGCGGTGGTGTGTTCAGGTTCAGCCTGAGGGAACCGAACCAGCAGAATCGGGTAGACGGAGACGTTTGAAGCTTCAGCACAGGGAATGCGCTGAACACGGCAGCGGCATGCTGATGCCGAGGGACTCGGCACAAAGACGGCGTGTGTGTGAGCGGAGCCACCAGAGAATTGAAGCATCCAGTTTAGCAGGAACAACTCATGCTTTTGTTTTTAATCTGCAGCCGACTGGTCTGTGCGTTCATGTGGACGTGACTGCAGCCTGCAGACAGAGAAGAAGAAGTTGCTTTTCTTTTAGATTCAAAGAGAACTGAAGGATTTGTCTCCACTGGGAGCCTGAAGGAGCAGCTCTTAGGAACAGGAAATCCAGGAACGTTCGGCAGGTGGCGCTGATGAACATTACCACCAATACTGTTCATCCATTTTCTAACAGGAGCTGCTGCTGCCTCTCCAGCTGGTGAGGGGCGGGGTCACCTGGACAGGTGGCCGGTCTGTCAACACAGAGACAGACAGGACACACACACACACACACACCTAGGGAGAATTTGGAGAGACCAATTAACCTGACAGTCATGTTTTTGGAAGCCGGAGAACCGCAGAGAACCACCATCCAGAACATGCAGAGTCTGTGCAGAAAGACCCCGAGCCGGGAATCGAACCAGGACCTTCTGGCTGCAAGGCAACAGAGCTACCAACTGCACCACCGTGCAGCCCCAATCCTGTTCAGTCCACTTTAATCCAACTCCAGTCCGTCTGCCTAATCAAAGTCCAGTCCGTTGGGTAGTTATAAACGCCAATTGACCTCTGACCTCTGGTCCGCCAAGCCTTGGTGTGGGTTCAGTTGAAGTGAACTCTGGTTCGGTTTGAATGTGAACGCAAAGTGGACTGGAGACCGTTTCAACAGCAGGAAGTGGACTGCAGCGCAGGGCATTCCAACCTAACGCTAGCAGGAGAAATGGCTCGTGGTTTTTACCAAGGCTAAAGAGAAATCCTCCATATGCTTAAATCTGTGGGACAAACGTTGGCTTTCCAGAATCCCAGCTGCTGCTGGATGATCTTTCTTCCATGGAATCAGATTAAAGCCTAACCCTCATCATTCCCAGGATTCCTGGTGTTCCTGCTCAGCTGCCAGACTGTAAGTGAATCCAGGCTCCTGCCAATATCTGCTAACCAAATATGGACGTCCTGCTGGGGGCGGGCCGCCTGCAGCAGCAGCCAATAGGAAGCTTCCAAACAGAAGCAATAACTATCAATAAACTGCAACGACTCTGATCGCTACAGGGAGACGGACCTGAACCAGACGACTCACCGGGTTCTGGTTTCAGTCGGGTTCTGGTCCCAGTGGGTCGGGACGGTCCCAACTCCTGATCTGAAAAAAAAACGTACCAGATCTAATTTTTTATACGTTTATCAGCCAATAAGAAGGCAGCTTTTAGATTCTGTCCTTTCAATCAGAAGCTCTGGTTCTGACCCGTGTGGTTCTGATCCTCAGAAACAGAACTGGCTTCATCAAGCGAGGCCCCGCCCACCTCCCCTGTCCTCCAATCAGAGAACTCCTTTGATGTGGCGTTTCTGTGAAGGCGTCCTTCAGCCGACCCGTCTGCCGGTGCTGATAGGGCCGGTTCTGACGGGTCCGGCTCAAAGCTCTGGGCTTCAAGTGTCTGCGTCTGTGAGCGAGAGCGATAAGCGGCGGCGCCGACCCGGCCGCCTCATCGGAACAGAGAGAGACGAAGGAGCAGAGTGCGGCTCGCGGGAGGCGCCACGGCCGCACCGGGCCAGGTCGGAACCAGCTGCACAGGAGGACCAGAACCCGCACCGAGCTGGAGGTCCGGGTGGTTCAGAAAGATCAGAACCAGAGTGACACCGGAACCTGAAGAACCCTAACTTGCAGAGGTCTGGGGGTCAGAGGTCAATTAGTGCTGTGCTGCTGGCGCTGAGGCGGCTTGTTGTGATGGATAGTGGTCGCCATGGCGACAGAAAGCTGATATAGAGACAATGAGATTAATGCTGCGAAGCTCGATTCGTCATCCTGAGACCCAGACCTGCTCACACACCGCCTGTGTGTGTGTCTGATGCATTGTGGGGACCAACGCCTGCTGGGACCCGGCAGGTACCAGGAACTGGCCCGGTTCTGACCCGGTTCTGTGGTGGGTTGGGATGTGATGCGTTCACTGACTCAGGCTGCTTTCATCACGTCAGACTGCAGACGCTTTGGAAACTTTCAGCTTGAGCTCCAGGTGTGGAACCGGACCAGACCGACTGGACTGGCTGGACCGGACCGGACCGGACCAGACCTATTGATTTGGGGAAGATTGTGACCGGGCCAACCGGACCTCGGTGAAAGCTGGATGTGGGTCGGTTTTGGCTGACGGAGCTGCGGCCGGGCTGAAAGGTTCTGCGGGCCTCCTCCTGCGGTGATGAGGCTGACATCATCACTGGAAGCCAATCAGAAAGCGGATCGGAGTCGTGCTCGGCGAGGCGTCGGGTCTGCTGGGAAATGACGTCCGGGAGGAAGACAGCAGAAATCCAGCTTTTGTTTCTGGTCCTCACAGATTCACCTTTACAGACACAATTATTCTCAAATATTGGGACGGATTTATCTGTCACACCGAGATGAAGGGACGGAGAGATGAAGTGTTATATTTCTATCAATCATCCTCTCTCTCCTCCTGCCTGTGACTGCGGGGCTCAATCATCCTGCAGATCTGCAGATTGGGTCTGCAGGTGGAGACATTTTAAATTGATCTTCCACCATCTGACAGACGGGGAAGGTGTGAGGAGGAGTCGACAGTGGGCTGAGATTTAGAAGTCAAACAGTGGAAAACTACAGTCTTTAAATATCGTAAGTACTTTAACTAGGACTGCATACCCAGGGGAGGAGCTGATGAAGAGTTACTGATGTTTTTACTGGACTGAAGAGAAGAAGGCCGGTGCGCCGGTTTGTCCTCCGCAGCAGGCAGAGACGAAACGAACCAGCTGAGGAATGAAAGCGTCTCTGTGAGGCTGATGGCTTCTGTTGGTTTCTGCTCGTCCGGCGTTAGCAGAAACATCTGGAGGATCTTCAGAGAGACTATCAGCTAATAACAAACAATCCCCCTGGGAGCCACGCCGGAAAAACGATTCAGCTTATTTTATAGCTCACAAAACGTTGACAAGTCTGTCATTCCAGTTGATCCTTGTTACCAAGCATACACCAGCTTCAGTTCATTAATCTAAAAAGCTTCAACAGTTTCTAAGGAAACCCAGCAGAGCATCGAGTCATTAACCTTCAGCACTCAGTCCTCCTGGACCACCAGGGGGCGACAGTGGAGAGAAAAAACTGCGTTTAGCAGGAAGAAACCTCCAGCTGGTTCTGGTCTGGGTGGAACCAGAACCAGTGTGAGTGGCCACCTGCTGCCTGCGCAAAGTTTAAAGTCGTACCGGAGTCGGGGTGGAACCAGAGAACCAAACCGTCTGCCTCCCTGCAAACGTGAAATAAATCAGAAAATAAAGTTTTTAGATGAATCTGATAATCAGAATAGCCCGAGCGTCTTCCAGCCCGACTCCCATGACTTACTGCTAAACCAGCTGTCCAATCAGCTCACAGACTGGGGCCCAACAGCTGTCTCCATGACGACAGGCAGGAAGTGGAGCTGTGACAGGTGTGAACAGGTGCATCAGTTCATCATCGCCTCATTAATGAGTCCACCAATAAATTTCAGAACTTGTTAATAATCTGTCACTAATGGATCAGTGACACACACCTTAACCCTGGCAGTGTGTGTGTGTGAGAGCGACGCCACATCGTTAGCACCTGTTAGCCTGTTAGCACCCACTGACGACATGAAATGAGAAAAAGCTCGTCAGTCTCACTTGGATTTTTTCACACACGCACACACATTTCAGGCTGGGGTGTCCATGTGTGTGTGTGACCTGCACTTTATATGATGATGAACATCCAGACCCACCTACTGCTTGGCGCCGTCCTGGCCGTCTGTGTGTGTGTAGGGTGCCTGTTGCAGTGTGTGTGTGTTCTGTTAATGAAGCTATGTCATCAGTAGCGTTCCTCTAATTAGCCTCATTAGATGCTGCCACGGCAACCAGTTTGTTTACACACTTGCACCTTATGTAAACAACACGTGCACGCTCCTAGTGGCGAACTGAGAGAATTATTAAGAACAGCAGCAGAAGCAAAGTTTGTCATCTTCATGTGACTGCGGAGCCTCCTGATCGTCGTTTTCGGGTTCTGGCGGTCCTCTCACCTGCGGCAGAGTTGAAGGAAGCAGCTGTAGTAGTGAATCGGATCAGAGCAGGTTCTGCTGTTCTTTTGGGTCCGTCTGCTTGCAGGGAAACCAGATGGTTCTGTTTGTATCTGAACGGCTTCAGCTGCTGTTGCTCTTTTTCTTCTTGGTAATCTCATCGCAGACGGAGGCTCCAACACCAAGCTGCTGCTCTGATCAGTTACTGTGTGATGAGTGTGTGTGTTACTGTGTGATCCACACACTGATCATACAGTAACACAGTGATCACACACAGTAACATGAGCGCTCTGCTCCTGCAGAGCGCTCTAATCAGAGCGCTCTGCAGGAGGTGACGGGGAGAAGAGGAGGCTAATTAAGTGATGACACCTCTTCATCAACACACACGCATACACACGCACGCACACACACAGTTCAGAGTAGCGATGTCAGCCATAGAGGCAATTATCTTGTGCGAGGGCGAGCGAGCACAGAGATGGTGGACAGATAAACAGAGAGAGAGACAGAGTGTGTGTCAGTTTTTGTATTAATTAGTATGTTTCTGTTATTGAGCGTTCTCTGCTGGGACTTGGTGTGTGTGTGTGTGTGTGTGTGTGAGATCTGTGCTGCAGGAGGTTGTTTAATGAAACACAGCAGATGAGCCCTGATAATAAGGCCTCAACAGTTGCACTCCACCCATTATATGGCCCAGTGTGTGTGTGTGTGTGACCACGGCTTATAAACGTGTGTTAACAATTAGAAACTTTACCAAAACTCCAGACTAAGTTTGTTTCAGAGCAATCAGATCTGATCAGTCTCTCTAAACCAGTGGAGCCCACAGTGGGTCCTGCATGTCGGCATCCTGCATGTTCCACTTCCTCCCTGCTGGTGGCAGTAACTTCCTCCTCAGCAGGTCAGAGTTCGTCTAATGAGCCGTTATTGGATCAGAGTAAACCGATGCTACGTGTGTAACAGAACGGGGATTCGTTGGCTCCAGTCTGCTCACAGCAAAAGCTTTCTAAAATTTAACATGAAATTATTATTTGATATATTTTGCAGAACAGTTTGAATTTCTTTCCAATTGCTGCAACCCAAATGATGCACAAAATTCAGATGGGGGTTCGGAAGTGGATTTCGCCGGTTCAAAACAGCAAAATGGATCGCAGCAAGTAGCTAATGCCCTAAATGGGCTGGCATGTATATTTAGGATATGATCCGTATTATCTCGGTAAAAAAGACTTCTCTTATAATCGTGAGGATTTACCGCATCAAGGTGATCAACATAATTAACTATCTGGAGCTGCAGACCTCATATTATACCACGAGACAGAAGAAAGCTTTCAAAAGCCTGGAGAATACAATCATTTAGTTTAATTTTGGGTCAACCATTTTGGATCAAAAGAAGCATTAATGGCTGCCGACTTGTTTCTGTTGAGTGAGTAGTGAATAGTGCTTAAGTAATTAGTCTATGATAACGATGCTATTGCTAACAACAAGCTAACCCATGTTATTTCTATGTTCTATAAATGTTTATTGGATGTTTTGGTAAGTAATTTAACTTCTGTAAACCCAAATTCATGTTGAGTCATATTGTACAGTGGGGGAAAAAAGTATTTAGTCAGTCACCAGTTGTTCCAGTTCTCCCACTTAAAAAGGTGAGAGGCCTGTAACTGACATCACAGGTCGACCTCAACTATGAGAGACAAGATGAGAAAAAAACATTCAGAAAATCACATTGTCTGATTTTTAAAGAATTTATTAGAAAATAAGGTGGAAAATAAGTATTTGGTCACCAACAAACCAGCCAGATTTCTGTCTGTCACAGACCTGTAACTTCTTCCTTAGAGGC